>PVJL010015715.1:0-17500 GCA_004026885.1 Lyroderma lyra | reverse complement strand
GGGACACATCGCTGCCCTTCCCGACCACTCCGCGTCCACGAGGACCTGCCACATTTTTACTGTGACTATTTATTAAACATGGGTACAGGAGGCAGCCCTAAAGGACCTTACTAAGCCAGCCCTTGGGATTCAGTACAAGCAGGCAAATTGCTTGTTTTCTTCTCTCTCGCGCGCTCTCTCTTTCTCTCTCTGTTTTTTAGAAAAAAAAAAAAAGACAAAAACTGATTTTCTTGAAAAAAAAAACAAAATGAACTGTTCTTTCTATAATGGCTTTGCCCATTGAAAACAAATGTGGCTCTTAAGTGTTCATAAAATGACTGAATATGAGGGTACGTGTCCTGCAGGAAGCAAACGCGCCTCATGTACTGCCAAAAAATAGTGTTAGCTTCATTAATGTGAATCTCCCAGCACTCAGTAGTTGTGATGTTAGAAACAATTGCTGGTCAAGTTCAACTTGTTGCTATTGTTTTTAATTTGCACAGGAGTAGTATCAGAAATTAGTGTCACTGCTTGTATCTAGCTGAATTTTAAACAACAGAACCTTAGTTTTTTATGTTGGTGCCACCAACTGTAAATGCCATAAGTTAGTGATGACAGAACACAGTAATTAGACTGTTGCAACCATCTCCAACCTTAGGCTCCCAGTCTGTGCTGTTAGTGTTGAGATGTAAAGTGCAATCCTGAGCTGACATTCTCTGTGCAAGCACCATAGACACATCTGCATATCTGCATAGATCTTACAACTGTACTCGTTACCTCCTTGTGATAAAGCTTTGTCTACCTGCAAACACAGTCAAAGGCTACAGCTGCAAACCAAAGCCAACTCTAACCATGGCCAAGAGCTCACGGTCAGAAGCAGCCACACGCTTTGGTCAGCCTTCTGTAACTCCAGTTAGTACAAAGGAACCTTCTCCGTGAACTACCTGCTGTCTTCTGACGACCTCTGGGATCTTTTCGTTTAGCCCTAAACAAAGAATCAAATAGGACAGAAACCACAACTCAAAGGCTCAGTCCGTCACAGAGTAATCTTCTGAGGCCAGATGCCCATCCACACGCCAGGAAGATTTGCTTTCACTAAAAGACAGAGGTGAGGACAAAGAACGCATTGGAAGTTATGACATGCTAGAAAGCAGAAACGTGGATCACTGACCAAAACGATTGCGTACTTGATGCAAATGCAGATTGCATATTGTTATATATATAGTACATTGTGTTTTCGTTTTGCCCCATCCGGTCACTTCTTTTCGGTGGTGAATACATGTTGTTAGAAGATGTCTTGTACGGTCCGAATCTTTGTTGTGTACTATTTTTTATAGTCTTAAGTTATAATGAAAAATAAAAATTAAAAAAAAAAAACAAAACAAAAAACAAAAAGTAGGAACCAAACATAAAAGGTCTAGTAAAGCCAAAAATTAATTTCATATTGATTTTAAAGTGATCTAGCTGAGTTTTTACACTGAAAGCGAAGATTATAGCAATTGTAGTCCATGGTATTTATTTTCAGTCAAACCAAAGTTACATATAATTCTGCCTCTGCTTATACGGGATATGAACACTAACAATACACCCCCTTTCAAAGACTTGCACAGGCCAAATTGTTGCAATGCTGGTTTTCTTGACAACTCCAAACCCCCAAACTGTGGTGATGCGGTATGGTGTAGTTGGAAATAGCGTAGTCAGATGTCTGCTTAAAGCCGAGAAACTGTCCATGTTCTTTTCCTGTGCTGTGCCAAGTCTTGATAATACTTTTTCCCCCAACCAAGGGACCTCATACCCTGATTATGGTTATTGCTTTACAAACCGTTTTGACAGAAGGTGGCTGCTAGAGCTTAACCTCCGGACCAGTTCCAGGCGACGGGGCCGGTTCTTGCAAACTTAAGCTCGTCATTTCTCCTTTGCTGAAGTCAGCAAATAGAGTTAGAGAGATACCCAGTCATCTACCACACCAAATAAAAAGGACAGAACGGCTTTCGAAAGGGTTTTCCCACTTACCCAAAAGGCTTTCTGAAAGCTTCTACCTCTACAAAAAAAAAAAAGAAAAAAAAATGTAAAAAAAAACTGAAAAAAAAAAAAACCACAAACAAAGAAAAATGTTAGAACAATTATGGCAGATTGCATGAACCGTGAGAACGTCACAGTAACTGCTACTTCTCATTCTGTTTGTCTTTGGGTCATGATCGACGGACAGGACGTTTACCACGTGGTATATCCAAGGAAAGATGGGTATTGTGCAGGGTGGTTTTCAGCCATCTAGGATCCTACTGGAAGGACCCTCTGAAGGGAAAGTGGGTCTTTCAGGTGCATGTTCAAAAGGCTTTGATGGACTTAACGTAACTGTGAGAGCCGTGCTATCGAGAGGGGGCCTAAGACTACAATGCGAAAGTATGCATACCTCAGTACAAAACTTTTGAAAGGAAGTCTCAGCCACAGAATGCATATACCTGTAGAGTTTTGCATGGGTTTTATATGAATACAATTTTAAAAAATAGCTGCTTGCACATTATACCAGAAAAACCTCCAAAACTGCAATTGCTTTGAAAATAGATTTTAGGTTTTTTGGAGTTTTCTGAGATGCTTGGTCTGTATTTTGATAATTGTGCATATTATGTAAAAATGTTGGTGGACCCATAAATGACCAGACTTTTTCTAAGAAAAATGTTGCTTTAATTGCATTTCATGAATTTTTACTCTTATATCATTGCTCGCTAGTAATAGCAAATCTGCTTTTTTGCATCTGCTTTGCGTAGCTATTGTAAGGCTTTGAACTAATGTATGTATTTATTGCTTGAACTTCTGTGCATACCTTATAAAGCATAATGTCTGGCAATTTAAATGGCTCATGTATTCTTGCTTCTATCATAAGCTGATTATGGGGACTATGATCTTTTGTATACAGCAAATTTTAACTGTAGCACAAACATCTGTTTATGTATTGGTGGAATATACATGTTTTATTTATCTTTTTTGAGGTAAACTAATTTTTGATACTTTTCATTACTGTGTACTATGTTCATACTTTGAATTCTCTGACGTTAGAAGTCATGGTTGAGAATTGTAACAGCTGTTATTTGTTCTGTATTCATGGCTTTCACTGCTGAATAAAATAAAGGACCAAACCTAGGATTTGAAAGAAAACTGTCTACCTCTAACACCAGGGAGTTACCAGCTTTTATTTTTACATAGTTTTAGTGTACAAAGACACAATGGCTTAAACCTAGTGGGCTTCAGGCTTCTAGTCTGTGTGGTTGGACTCATGGCAGAGTTGTACTGTTTGAAAAGCAATTAAAATGTCATGTGACTGTTAGAAGCATTTGGTAGAATTACCACAAACTGCGTTTTCTTTAGGTGACTCAGACATGGAGAAAATGCCATCAGCATTCTGTGTGTCCGGCTGCTTAACTTCATAGGAGCGCATTCCTTTGTGATTAGAGAGTCAGCTAGGAAGAGAGCTACGGAAGTCCCTTTAATAGAAACCCTCCTGGACGTGAACGTCCCCGGGTCCCTTCAGCTGCACCATCCATTAGGCTGTTTTGTGAAGTTCCCAACTTGGACCTTCACGTCCTAGAGAATTGGTGAGAGTCCATCCTCCATGTGCCAATGTGAACACACATTTGAACAATAGCTTTATGAATGCCACAGAGCTGTTGAAAGGAACTTGGCATACCTTTGCTATTTCACGAGTTCAGGTTGGAATGAAAGGGGTTTTTCTTTTGTTTGTTTGTTTGTTTGTTTGTTTGTTTGCTTTTTATCCGTGAACACTTGGCAGGTCTTACCTAGCAAAAAAAGAAGGCTGTGCATTTTCCTATAGAATTAATGTGTGAACAGCGTGTCGCTGCCGTTGGATGTACAAATGTATATGAAACCATTTCATTCACTTGATTACGTTTCTGAAGTATAAATAAAAAATGAATTCTTTTTGACCCATCTACAACCCCTAGAATTTTATTTTTTCGGAGAGACCATTCTTTCCTGCCAGAGTAAGCTCGGAGATGTGTGCACACACGTCCCACAGTTCGTTTAACAATCCCGGGGGTCACAAACCGACCCACACTCAAACTCAGTCCGTCCGAGTGGCGACGGCTTGTCCAAAACGTGCCACTGAGAACAGTCTTCCCGGTGGGCTTCCCGGTAGCCATCTCATGTTTTCGTGCTTTTATTAATATGTGGTATCAATTCTGAACCTCAAAGAACCACAACAAAAAGGGAAAACCTGATTATTAAACTTCACGACTTTATACCTTTTTTTCCCCTCCTAATATCAGTCACGCCCCTGGCATCGTGCTGTGACATAGGGCAGTGGGCAGGCGCAGGGCGGGAACCTTTGTCAGGGAATGCTCCTTAGGGACCGGTCCCAGGCCTTCGTTAGTGGCCGAAGAGACAAGGTAGGGCCACTGTTACAGGACCGTTGGCCGTCTTATTAAATTCAACACAGATCCCTTCTCTGTCATCATGAGAAGTGAAAGGAGTATGTGGAGTATGTTTTTATTTTGTGCATAATTTAGTGTTGTCTGTCATCCCAGTGAGAGAGGACCTTCTCTTACAGGCCTTTCCACGGGATTAAAAAAAAAATTGTTTTAAAACAATGTGACCAGGAGATTAATTTTCTTGAAATTTAGAATTTCATTGATCGCGATCAATTGGTTAAAAGTGAATACCAACTTGCCCTGTCCAGTCGCATTTGTTTGGTTAATGGAGGAGAGGCTATGAGACACGATGTGAATCCAGTTCTCGAAGGCTCTGTTGCTCTGATAACGGGGAGAACAAGGGGGAGATTAAAACTAACACCGGGAGGAGGAGAAGGACAGCCGTTTCGGCAAACGCTGCGTCCGAGAGCCTAAATGCAAGCGCCGTGGCTCGTCGTGCCGTGTGCCGCGTGGCCCAGATCCGTGGTGCTGGGTCATGGAGGATTCGCAGCTTTGTGAAAAGCGGGTTACTCGATGGTTGTGAAGTTTGAAAGAAGAAAACCAAACCAAAATGGCCACGTAAAACCTAACTAACCACAATAAAAATACGGGCAGCACGTCCCACTCTAGCCATTTCCGCAGGGGACGTCGGCCGGGCCTGCCCTGTGTGAGAGGTCCCACCCGGGGAGGTTCACACGGGTTGCAGCGCCCACGGGCTGACCCGGTCAGTAGGCCTCAGCGGCTGAATTGCCCACCCACCTCTTCCATGACACAGCACAAGGTGACGGCGCCAGGGTGTGTCACCTGAGAAAGTAAAGCACGGCGTCACCCACAACGGGACGTATCAGTCCCGTCACGCCCTCCCTGTGCTCAGTCGCCATCGGCTACGGCTCCGACCAACAGGGGCCACGCGACACCTGAGTAACTAGAAAGCCCGGCAGGAGCCGTAAGGGACGGGCGTGCAGCTCCCCGGGGAATTTGCAGCTCACACCGGCTCGGATGCATGACCACAGCCCCGAACCGAGGGCCGCCCAGAACGCTTCCGGCCCCGGAGCTGATCCCGTCCCGAGCCCGGCCGGGTGGCCCCTCTGGACGGCTCTGTGTGCTCGGGGATGTGCGCGCGCATCTCCAAAACGGAAAGAAAACTGCAGCCAGAAGCCTTGGACCTCAGCCGCTGACTGTACCCCCTGGGGAGGCTCGCCATGAGCCTCTCTGTGTCCCAAAGCTGGAGCTGAGCTGAGCCCCGCCATGCACGGCTCTTGAGTCTCCAACGTCCCTGGAGAAAATACGATTGTCCCTCCCTCCGTAGGTGAGGATCGTGGAGGTGTGAAGGGGACACGCGCAGAGGTGAGCAGGAACGGGAAGGGGAAAGGAGAACGGGGCTATTAGAGGGGAAGGCCTGGCCGCGCCCAGCCGTAGGTCTCAACTCTTCTCGTCACGGTTCCAGAATGAGGAGGTCATTGATTTGAAACTCAACTGTGTGACTCTCTTCTCAGTCACTTGCAGTGCGGGCCCCCCTGTGGGTTCTATAACAGTTTGCTGTTGCCCTGGGGACATTTTCCCCATGATCTGGGGATGTCCACAGGAGGCAAAGCCCCAGGCCACCATTCTCTTTGTGCCCTGAGAGGCAGCCCACAGTCCCAGTGTCACGGGGCAAGGGACATCACGGAGGAAACACTTGACCTGCCTTCCTTGTTTAATGTCCCTTTAAAAATATTCAAATGACGCTACGGAATATGCACCCCTTAAAAGTTACCAATCCTCTTTGGCCAAATGGGCTAAGAATATGCACAAGGGTAGTGGGGGGTCCTCAGGGGAAAGGTGTGTGTAAAGTTTACAAATGACGAGTCTCCGGATCCAGTACTACGAGCATGCACGTAAGGGTTCCATTCCGTGCCCGCCGTCAGAGAAGGAGCCCCGGACAGCAAACGTGGTCACCAGAAACCGGACCAGCAGAACCGCTCCAGAATATTTCATCTGGAGATGATTAGCCTTCGATGCTAACGGCCTTGTAACCCTATGAAAAGCTTGCTACCCAGCCACACATTTACTTCGTTTTGGCTTCTTGGGTCATGGCGATTAGCTCCAAGTTAATCAAAAGAAGTAAGTTTGCAAAAAAGGGTCAACAAAGGAATTTTAAAATTATTTCACAGATCCAACTGGTTTCTTGACAGCCACGAACACGCTGTGTGAGCTTTAGGACGAAATCCCGCGTCTCGGGGCCCCCCGCCCCCACCCCGGCCTCCGCCACCTGGTCCCCGCACACGGGCTTCTTAGCAGACCTCGGGCCGTGTTGGCGCGCTGGGCCCCTTCGGTTATGCTTGTGTTTGACGGCGATTGTTTCACGTTGCATTTCCCCATCACCTTAGCCGTAATCTTCCAGTAGCTTCCACCACAAAAGGGAAACATTTCCTCCATTGTCTGCACTGCAGAAACGGAAAGCCGTTTTCCGTGGACATCACGTGCGTCGGGACTTGTCATTTCGCTGGAGGCACAGGCTTAGGCTCCTGGCCCTTCCTGCCCTCACTTTCTGAGGGGAACCTCCTGGCAGTTGTTATCTGTGGCGTGTAGAAAAAGCAGTGGGTACCTTGAAGAGCAGCTGTGATACGTAACATTTGAGAGAGAGTTAGACACGGAGATCAAGCATTTAGAAAGAGGTTTCAGGCCAAAGTGAGGTGGTGGATCAGGGTGTGTTTCCAAGAAAACTAATCAAAATCAGGAAAAAAGTGTTTCCACGTTGTCTGCCGAGGAACTCAGAAGTGGTGGCTTGAACAGAAGGGACTGTACTTCCCACAAGGCGGGTCTCTCGTGAGCCATGCTGTTGACGCCTGCGGGAGACTATCAGGTGGCGGCTTCACGGTCGGTGATCGAACTTACAGAAAGGGGGATTGCCAGTCGTCAGCCCCGCGCCCCCACAGGGCCACAGACCGCCCACTTACCGTTTCACTTCCAGGAAAACGCCGGCCGTGTCGGATAATTCCAAACGGCCCAGAATGGACCGAGCACAAAGGAGTCCCTTTTAGTGCAAGAGGCTTCCTGTCACCACCCCCTGGGGAGACAGGGCGCTGCTGGGGGCCCCCCAGCTGTGAGGCTCCCGACGCTGCCTGAGGGGCGGGGCTGAGTGCAGGGTCTGGACCGGACACGGAACGCCGGTGTCACGGGATTCCCCAACTCTGATGGGCTCCTAGTGACTTCCTGGAGGGCCCGGCGCAGAGGGGGGGTTTGCTCAGTACCTGGGGGTGCACTGTGAGGCCATATCTTCGTTTGATAAGAGAGTGTGCCGCCGTCTACCGCGGGGACAGGACGGGGCCCCACCGACTGGCCAGTCATGTCTGCTCCCTCCGTGCGCACGAGCTCGGAGAGGCACCACACCGGGGGGATTATCCGTGCGTGGGGTCTCTGAGCCGGGAGCAATTTCCAATTGGGGTGTTCGGTGCCAAAGCAGGGCAGGTGTTTGGTGAGGCTACCGCACCGGGTACACCTGGGTCAGGCCCCAGGCCCAGGGTGCTAATCTCTGTGCTGAGCGGTCGCTCAGGGCCGACCCACAATGCTTCCCGCTCTTAGGGGGGCTGAGACACGTCCCAGGTGCCCGGGGAGGGACCTTTGCAGGAGGCTCAAGTGTGACCCACCTGGGATGCAGGCCGGGTTGCTTCCGCTCGCGTTTGGAGCCCAGCCCTTGGGTTGCTCAGACGGGGGCCTTTGCCCCAGGGAGGTGACCTTTTGGATAAAGCTCTGCGTTTCTCAAAACCTGTGACGTAAATCGCTTCGATTCGAACAGCAGCTGCTTCTCTCCGCGGCCCCCGAAGCCCCGCCCCAGTGGCAGGTCTCAGCTTGAACTTGGCCGAGCTTACCTCGCCAGGTGTCTCCCATGCCACCGGGCTGCAGGGCAGCTGAACGGAGTGGCCATCCTCACGGGAGCCTCTGGGTAGAGGCCGCGGCGCTCAGTCTCCGCCGCTGTGATTCCCGAGTGCCCGAATCGCACCGTGGCCGCCACCGCTCTCAGTGGTGGGTCCGCCTCGATGTGGTGAGTTCCCTGGCCTCGCCCCACATCCTCGAGGCTGTGGCATCTGCAGTCACCCCCGTTGGCGGTTGCCATCCTTGCCAGTGGTTTGTCCCCTGTGCTGCTGTGTGTGGGGAGGACGTCCTGCCTCTGTTTTCCCGAGGAGATTTGGGGCTCTGGGGGGCCCTTGGGACTCACAGTCTCCAGACCTAGATCCCCAAGCACTGGCGGGGTCACCTATCGGCCCCGCGTGTACCCCAGGCTGTCCCCCCATAACATCCAGACACCTCTGCCCAGCCCTGGTGACATCTGTCACCGCCCTGACTCGGAAGGGACAAGGGTAACAGAGGCCGAGCCAGAGGAGTGGCGGCGGGGGCTGGCCCCAGAGGGGAGCAGTGAGCCCCCGTGCACACACCCTGCAGACGGCCGTGTGCCGGTGTCCCCGGCTGAGTCTCCACGACGGGGGCCACTGCGGAGGGTCAGAACGTGCTGCTTGTTTTCACGACCAGCAATGGACCACGCTGCGAGGGATTCCAGAAGAAGATTCCAGAAGAAGTCAGAAGTCCAAGCCCAGCGCGTGTGCTCATTGGGAAGCCGCGACAGCGAGGTCGTGCTGTTTTGTTCTCTTCACCGACCCCTCCGGACGGCACCGTCACGCGTGTGCCATGAAACGGGCCGGGGTGGGGGGTACTCCAAGTCAGGTGCGGTGACAGCCTCCGTTCTCAGCACAGTGAACTGTCCCTAGGATGCTGACCCCCTGAGGGACGCGGTACCAAGCCTCCCTGGTCGCGCGCAGACACTGAGCACCTCCTTGACGCAGCTCACACAGGCATTTTGCAAAGCTGCTGCTTGCAAGGAAGTCCCCAGTGAAACCAAAACCACCAAGGACCCCACCAACAGGTGGCGTCTGCCGGCTGCACTGAGTGAGAGGGAAGATGGTTCCCTCTAGCCCCCGTCCCGGAAGAGCACCCCGCGAGACCTGGTCCCCGGAAGAGCACCCCGCGAGACCTGGTCCCCGGAAGAGCACCCCGCGAGACCTGGTCCCCGGAAGAGCACCCCGCGAGACCTGGTCCCGGGAAGAGCACCCTGCGAGACCTGGTCCCCGGAAGAGGACCCTGCGAGCCCCCGTCCCGGAAGAGCACCCCGCGAGCCCCGGTCCCCGGGAGCACCCCGCGAGCCCCCTCCCCCAGGAGCACCCTGCAGGCCTCCAGTGCAGCCAGGCCAGGGCCCGCCCCGAGCCCAGGCAGGGCCCCACGACCAGCACAGACGGCGCTTTTGGTCTGGACGCCGCCCCGCCCCCACGGCCTCCGGCCCGGCCCCGCAGCAGGTGAGTCTGCAGGCGACACTGGTCCCTTGGGAGCCCGCTGGCTTTCATAGCTGGGTGTTGGGGGGGGGGGGCAGAAGGCGCCTCTCGGGTGCAGTTCCTACACAATTCTCTGTCCGCCAGGGACCGCCCCACACTCATTGTCACGTGTGGTCTTACTGGACACTAATAACCATCCCGTGATAGGAGGGGGGACTCCAGAAAACCCGGAAGGACCATACGGGGGGCGGGCGCCAGGTTGCACAGGCCTCGCGCGCTGGCGGGGGTTCTAGGGGCCCGTCTGTCCCGGCGGGCGTGGTGGCGACGGGCTGCGCGCGGCTCAGTAGTTGTGCGCAGACCCTTGCACGCGTGTGCCTGCTTCCCGGGGGGTGACTTACGCAGGCCGCGTGCGGCACGACGGCGCACCTGCCCATGTTGTGCTGATGCTCAGCTGCTTTTCACCCAAACACGGGCAGGACCCCTGTACCCCACCCGCCCTCGTCACCTGCTCTCCCCCCGAGAGACGTTTTTATGTTTCCATGGTGCAAAAAGCCCTCAAAGGGAAATGTTCTGCCCATGTGGAAGAGGTGACACAAAAAAACGGCGGAAGAGCTGAAAGGCCTTAACATCAACGAGTTCAAAAACCGCTCTGAGCCGTGGGAAGCGTCTCAACAGGTGTCTCGCCCCAACCGGGAGTGCTTGGAAGTTTAAACACGTAAGAACTCATACACAACTTTTTATAAAGGAATTCCAGGGTTTTGGGGTCCTCCCTCGCATGAGTAGTTGCCCCATTTATCACCTGAGAGTTGGGAAGGGCTGCAGTGACTTCGATGGGGTCACAGAGGTGGCAGAGGACCACGATTCAGAGGTGGGGCATGCGCTCTTGCCCGGCTGCCTGCCCGGGGAGTGCGAGTGACGCCCACGTGGGACACGGGAACGAGGGAGCCGTCAGGGAACGCTGGTGGGAGCTGAGCTGCTGACGCGCGGACGTCACCTGGACGGCAGCACCTCCACGTGCAGGACCGCGTGCTTTTAGGGGCCTGAATGTCCTGCTCCTGTGACTGGCCTGGTGGCTGTCCTCCGTGTCATCCCCTTGAGGTCTGCTTGATTTCCCAAACGATCCGCGGCAACAACACGACTGCTGTTTTTGGGGGTGTTTTGGGGGCCCCCAGTAAATCAGTGCGTTCTCTTTTTGAAATGAATTTTGCAACACCGTGTGTCAGGCGGCCGTGGAGCTCGTGGTGGGGGCTGTGGTCGGACTGGTTATGGGAAAGCAGGCCACCTGAGCCTGTGGTCTGCGGTCACGGTCACTGTGCTTCTGGACAGAGTCTGGTCTCACGGGACTTGCGGTGACTCAGACACCGAGTACCTGTCATAGGCCTGCCTGACTGGCTGTCCCCAAATCACGGCCCACGTGTCACGCTCCTTCTCAGGACTCAGAACTCGGCGGTGTGTGCAGAGCGGGGCTCGGGGTGCTCCGTCGCGTTTCGGTGACGCCAACACGTGGCCTTTGTCCTGAGAACCGGTTTCCTTCCCGAGAGCGCGTCCCTGAGCCACCGTGCGTGTTGTCCGGTTTCCGTTTCCCCCTTCGGCCCTGTGTGGCCTTTATCACGCTGAGGTACTCTCCTCCTCCGCTGCTGCTTTGCCCTCGCTCCGTTTCACGGGGCGCTGGGAGCCAGCAACCGCGCTATTGGGGGGCCTCGCCGAAGTGAAAACACAGTTTGCAAAGTTAAAAGGCAAAAGACAACACGCCGGCGCCGTTTCCACCCCAGTGTTCTCCCGCGTGGGGGCTGGGTGGTGAGGAAAGTAGGACGAAAGCGTCACCTTCGGGCGGACAGGGACCGGCTGACACAGCCCAACGCCGACAACCAAGGCGGCACCGCGCGGTCAGGCGGCCGGTCGTGTCGAAAATGTGCTGGCGCTTCGGGGAACACGCTGTCACCCATGTGACTCGAGCCTTAATTTGGTTTCTAGTTTACGGTCACACGAATGGCCCCCCAGTGTGAAAGCCAAGCAGGGTCCCAAGGTAGGTTCGGTGTCAGCAACCATCTCCGCACCTGACGCTGCCTTAGCTCCCAAGCCTCAGGTGAACGTGGTGGGAACTCACCTTTCCAGGTCCTGGAGTTCTCTCCTAATGACACTACAGACTTTTGTTGGTTCGTTTGTTCTTTGGAGTGACATGAATGGGACACATATCCACTGTCCACCCCTCAATTTCATCCTGAATCTCAAAGCAAGGCCACCCCAGCCCCAGGAGAGCAGAGAGAAATATTTTGCAACATCTGGGCTGCAGGAATTCAAAATCACAAAAACAAAAACCACAGGCTGACAGGCGACCGTCCCCTCCCGGGGTCGAATAGCCTTTGGTGACGTAGCTGATGGCCTAACACTTCATCCCGTGGGATCCACCCAGCCGTGCTGGGGTCAAGGCAGTGCTGGAGATCAGCCCTCCTGGGGTGCCCCCTGCCAAAGGGAGCGTTCCTCCCCAGCGGGCTGCCCCCTCCAAGGCAGGGCATGGCACCTAGCTGGCCCCCCAGCACTAGCCCACCTTCCACAGGGCAACGAATCTCGTTTCCCTTTGCCACGTGCCCCTTGACCTCCTGGCGATCGTTAGTCCGGACGAAGCTTTGTACAAAAGCCAGACGCTCACACAGCAGGCCGATCACTGACCTCTGATCCCTTGCTCCGATCTGTCCCCGCCAACCCAGGGCCTTAAAACAACAGAGACCTATTCCATGTGCTCATCTTGGGTCTCAGTGAAGTAAAACCGGGGTGTCTGCGGGGCTGCCTTCTCTCGTGGAGGCTCTGCAGGAGAAGCCGGTCCCCGGCCTGTCCCTGCCTCTGGGCCCTCCCACCATCCTTGGCTCCTGGCCTTCTCCATCTCCAAAACCAGGCAGGATGGGTCACCCTCTACTTACGCCACTCTGACCTCTTCGGCCGCCCCCTCCCACTTGTAAGGACCCGTGTGACCTTATTGTGCCCGTGATGCTCATCCAGAACCATCTCCTATTTTAGGCATGGCTGATTATCCACCTCAATCTCATCTCCATCCTTAATTCTGCTCTGTCGTGTAACCAAAACTATTCACAGGTCCCTGCGATTAGGACGTAGACAGATTTGGGGGTGAGGGGGCGCGTTCTGCCCCCCACAGATTCATTTTCATTCTGACTGAAAAAGATAAATATGTGTTTCACCTGAAATTCCCTGTGGACAGTAAACAGGAGAAGCTCTCTGCCACCTAAGGGCACTCTTGGCTCTCACCTGGGTCTTGTGGCCTCGCCAGCGCCCTATAGATGTGGGGCCACACCGGCCTCGGGTCCCATGCCGCCAGCGTCCCCGTCCCTGTGTGTCCGTGCGGCCAGAGCAGCTCAGCCCTCCGTGATGACAGCCTGAGCTCGCATGTGTCCCTCTGGCTCTTGTCCCCCCCTGTGTTTTCGGGGGGGCACCCAGGCAGCAGACCTCAATGGCATCCTGTGTCAGCGGTTGGGGACAGGCAGTGGCCACCTCTGCCCCAAGTTTTCCCTCCTGGCAGCCGGGGTTGGGGGGCTCGGTGGGGCAGAGAGCCCCTCAGAACGGCACAGGTCTGCAGGCCGAGCGTTGGCTCCGAAGGGCCCTCCTCTGCAGAGTCCCCACACGGCCCGAGGTCAACTCCATCTCCCCGGGACAGCGGGTTTCGCAGTCAGAGTGGCCACGCCGGTTGGGGTCGTTTGTTTTCGGTCTCGGCCACCGTGGGAGAACTCTCAGATGTGTCCGGGAATGGACTGCATCTTAGCAACCTCAGCAGCAAACAGCGCCGCCTGCGTCGGGGGAGGCTCTGTGCATCACCAGCGACGTGCCCTGATGCCAGCCCGCCGCCCACCCTCCGTGCCTGCCCGCCCTCCATGCCTGCCCGCCCTCCATGCCCTGATGATGGCCTGCTGTCCACCCTCCGTGCCTGCCTGCCCTCCATGCCTGCCCGCTGCCCGCCCTCCGTGCCGGGCTTCTCCCGTGGGGTTGTGCATTTTCAGTTTTTTACATTTTTTCGTCACACTAAGCTGCCCGGCCCGTTTCCTTCGGAGGTGTGATTACTTAGGGTGTCTCTCACGGCGAAGGACGACAACCAGGAGTGTAAGTAAGGCACACGGTCCCCCTGCACGGCCGAGTCGGCTACACTCGCCTGCGTGTGTGCGTGCGCGTGTGTTGGGGGGCATCCGAAGGTGGGGGCCTGGAGTCAGGCGAACGGAGGAGAAGGAAGTCATTAGCCCTCCAGCAGGGGCAAAGAGAAAAGCCGGTTCTGTCAAAGTGAATGTTGAAACAAAAGAAAATAACCCCGTCCCAACGGCTCGGGGCTGGAGCGGCGACCCTCCTGGGGCCTCGTCTGGTTCAGAGACGGCTCCGTCCTTGAAGTGCTCTCTGTTGAGTGACACGAGTCCATAGTGTCAAGTAGTGTTTAAAATGCCCAGATTAAAAGCCCTCTGTACTTAATGCCTCCACTCCGACAGGTCTATCAGCCAAAATGAACTTGCAAATTTCATTGAAGCCTCGTCCCCCCGCCCAGGCCGGTCCCCCATGTCACGGCTTCCACTCTCCTGACAAAGAATCTTTTTCTGCAGCCAAGTTCCCCTGCTCAGCGGGCAGCTGGCCCGTCCAGCGGGGCGCGGTGACTTCAGTGGCGTCGTCGCTCCTGCCGGGGTGCGGGTTCACACCCTCCTTGGGCAGGGAGGGGACTGAGACTCTGTTCTGTGTTCAAAGCTCGGAAGGATCAATGTGACGCGGCACTGGAGTTGACGCGGACGGCAGTGACTCCGGTCCCCTTCCCAGTGGTTACCAGTGAGAGGACGTGACTCTGGGCTCAGCACTGCCCACGTACACACGTCGCGGTCACGTCCCAGCCTGGCGGGCACCGATGTTGCACTCAGGACAGTGGGCGGCGCACCTTCCGGGAGGAGCAGAGCAGCCCGGGGTTCAAACACGTCCAGAGCCAGGAGCGCAGCTGTTTCCGGGGATCCGGCGACTTCGGCCAAACGTGGCCGGTGTGCCCCCCGGCCTGGCCACCTCACATCTGGTCGGCTACCCTTAGAGATGCCCCGGCGAATGTCTGCACGTGGGAGCGGTGGCTGCGCAGCCTCGGTGCTCCCTACCTGTAGAGTGGCATTGCGGAAAAACGCACGCCCAGGTGTTTGCCCCAGGAGAGGGAAGCCCCGGCACGATTGGCAGCCATGCTTCTGGGCCTTTCCGCTGGCAGAAGGTGGGGCTCCGGGCACAGTCCTGGGTGGTGCGCTCAGAATGTGCAGAAGCACGTCGGGGGGCCCTGCTGAGCCGAATGGGTCTGCTCACTGCCCAGCGATGAGTCAGGGGTCCTCCTCGTGGTGAACCGGGCTCCTCTGCGGGACGGGAAGGGGTCGGTCCCGGTCAGGGCTATTCCCAAGATGAGCCTGGCCTCGGCGCCGGAGCAGAGGGGGGCTGCGGCTCCCCAAACGCGCAGAAACCGTTTCAGCACATCCCGCGTCCCAGCAGACGGGCCAGTCGGCGACTGCCTCGTGGGCTTTTCTCCAGCTTTGTGGGGACACTTACCAAACGAATAGTAAGGTGACAGTGTACAACATGGGGACTTCATACACGGGCACACCTTGGTACCCAACTGCTTTGAAACTCATTGAATTGGGTGCTCGACGCATTTTGATGTGAAAGTTTTGTCCCGGTCCCCGCCGTGTGGTCCCCAGCGCACAAGCTAGAACGTGTGGCTGTCAATTGCCTCATGACCCTTCGCAGCCGAGAAACGAGGGGTCATGTGTGAGTCACGCGGTGGCTGTTGCCCTATGTGTGTCCCCTTGCGGTCTCATCTTGGCCCCTGGGGTCATCAGGCGTATTTTTGATTTGAAAACGCATTAAATTTATTTACATTCCTCCTTACGGAAGAAAATCTGTGGGGTGCTCGCTGTGCCCCCCAGCACCAATTCCCACGGGGCGCCGCGTGTCCCTGCTTTTCTAACTGCGGGAGGATTCACCCATCTGTCCACACGTCCATTGATCGCTTTGTCTCGTTGCACAGCCTGAGCCATCGGGCCCAGGGCCGTCTAAACGTGACCCTCGGGCCCTGTCCCATGGCTAGGTCACGCTGGTTCCGCCAGGTGCTTGCTGTGGCTTGCTAGTGGCCCCGTCACACTGTGGCTCATGAGGCCCCTGGGGGCCGAATGGACGTACTACTGAGCACGAGCTGAGTGTCCTGGAATCGCCGCCTTGGCTCTACTTCGTCCCCGTGAACTAGCTCCCGCGGGCCTTGCACGGCGGCCGGCAGTTGTTCTTTAGCACACGTGGCTGTTCTGTGTCAAGGACAGAAGCAGCCCTGGGATACCTGTTGGCCTTGTTCTTGCAACAGGAAACTGTCCCCGGGACTCATCTGGGTACCTTCCTTTCAACCTTCATGGCTCCATTGAGTCCACTTCTGTAGTCGTTGTGTCTCAGGTGGAGAGGCTCCTTGCAGTGTCCCTGTGATGTCCTAGGGCCCTGACGAACCCACAGCGGTGGTCCGAACCATGTTCTGTGAGCCCTGCTGTCTGTATTTGCTGCTTGTCAGGTCCACCAGATGTTCGTGTAATGTTCTTTATAAACAAACAAACAAACAAACAGGCAGTTGGGGTTTTTCTCTTCAAGCTCTGATACGTGGCTCAGCCCCCTTTAGTTTGGCTCAAAGTCACGCTTTCTCATTTAACGTCCAACAACCTGGCTCCAACTGCGGTCTCGTCGGTGTCTGCTTCCGGACTGGGATTATTTTCCCTGAATTTTGTTCTCTGGTGTATTTTTGCGTTCTGGAATACTTAATTACTGTCCCTTCTCATAATTAGACATTTGGCTAAAGGCCAGACCTTTTCACCTCCATAACTTGTGGACCCTCACACCTCTGTCACCTTATCTTTGAGAATGCAGTCACAGGGAGGGGGATTTTGTCCTTAGTCCCCCCCGCCCAAACCCTATTTGCAAGTACTTGTCTCTCCACATGGTTTTGCTGACCACGTCCCACTGATTTAACTGCCCATCTTCCACTGCCATTTGCTGCAACTCCGTTGTCCACTCACCTTTTAAGCCATCGACACTCTGTCCCTGTAGTTGGACTGCACAGCTGTTCAAATGGAGTGAATCGGAAACCAAGCAGGTCGCTCAGCTTGTGTCTACGCAAACGCTGCAGTGAGGCCCGAACTACAAGGTCGGACAATTCAGTTCGCAAACTCGTCCTGGGAAAGGGGCTGCACACCTCACTGCTGAGTGTCACTGCGGTCCCCTCCAAAGCCCTCCCCTGGGGAAGCTGTGCACCGACGCCAGCGCCCGGTCCGCCCTTCAGAGCGGTTTTGGGACTCTCTTTCTGGAAGGGCCGTCAGAGCTGTGGTCGTGCCCGAACTCTGACAATTAGGTTCGCGAACTCGCCACCGTGCACTTACGTTGACAGGACTTTGCACGCAAGTCGGTGAGGGGTCCTACACACTCATTTCCGGAGAAAGTCGTTCCCCTCTGTGCTCGAGGGCAAATCTGGCAACGTGCTCAGGAGTTCCGTTTGCTCGGCGCCCGCAAGGCTGACGGCATTTCGTGGTAGAGCTACCAGGGCTGTCCAGAAAGTACCCAGCCACGTATAACAACATGGAAAACAGAGGCACTTAGGGCTGGATGTCCCCCAGACGGCCCTGCTTTCCTCAGAAATGTTCTCACTGGTGTTCCAGACGCGCATTTAACTCTGTGAGTGGTCACCTTCCCAGCTCAGTCTAAGCCACTATTACCCAGGACGGATGAGTTAGCTCTCTGTACGGACAAGAGGGAGGGAGG
>PVJL010015714.1:0-23280 GCA_004026885.1 Lyroderma lyra | reverse complement strand
TCAACAAGGCAAAGAGACAGCCAACTGAATGGGAGAAAATATTTGCAAATAACGCATCAGATAAGGGTCTAATATCTAAAATATATAAAGAACTAATAAGACTTAACAACAAAAAAACAAACAACCCAATTGAAAAGTGGGCAGAAGAACTAAACAGACACTTCTCCCACGAAGAAATACAAATGGCCAGCAGACATATCTAAAAATGCTCATCCTCATTAGCTATCAGGGAAATGCAAATCAAAACCACAATGAGATACCACCTCACACCTGTGAGAATGGCTATTATCAACAAGACAAGGAATAACAAGTGCTGGACAGGATGTGGAGAAAAAGGAACTCTGGTACACTGCTGGTGGGAGTGCAAACTGGTACAACCACTATGGAAGGCAGTGTGGAGGTTCCTCAGAAAATTGGGAATGGAGCTACCATTTGACCCAGCAATCCCCCTTCTGGGGATCTACCCAAAGAACTTGAAAACCTTTGTCCGCAAAGACTTATGTCCCCCAATGTTCATTGCAGCGCTGTTCACAGTGGCCAAAACATGGAAACAACCAAAGTGCCCTGCGACAGATGACTGGCTAAAGAAGCTGTGGTACATATACACAATGGAATATTACTCAGCTGTAAGAAAAGATGAAATATTGCCATTTGCGACAAAATGGATGGACCTGGAGATCATCATGCTAAGTGAAATAAGCCAGACAGAAAAAACAAAGAACTGTATGACTTCACTCATATGCGGAATATAAAACTGAAAGCAAAGAAAAAAAAGAAATGAACAAACAAATAACCCATGGACACAATCAATAGTTTAATGTTTATTTGGGGACGAGTGGGTTAGGGAGGGGAGAATGAGGAGGGGGTGGGAGAGGAGGCGGTGAAGCTAAATATAAGGTGATGGAAAGAGAAGTCACATTAGGTGGTGAACTGATTAGACATCAAGTTGACAATGCACTGTAAAATTCTATGCCTGAAACCTATGTAATCCTTGCTAACAGATGTCACCCCAATACGTCTAACAATAAAAATGAATTAAATAATAAATAAATAATAAATACTTAAATAAATGATACACTAGACCCGATAAATTTAATTGATATTTTTAAAGCATGTTCAGCCACAGAATATACGAGAGCCATTTGCAGTGTCAAGGTTTCCAGGCAGGGCAGGTTTTGGGGGTAGACACCCAGTTGAAAAAACACATGTGGAGCCGACATGGGGGACCATAAGCACACCAGCAAGCAAGCAAGCTACTTTATTGCGCACCTGGAATTATATATACATATTCAAACAAAAGTGGCATCTTGCCACATCTGCCCAGTAGCAGTTGTTTGGGTTTTCATGGTTACATAAGGCAGTACATGTGCAGTAAATGTCACCCCCAGGAATTCCTCAACCCCAGACATGGACCGATTATACCAAGGTCAAGCCTGGGCGGCGGGCCTGGCTTTATCCCTCTACAGTGGGTCTGGCTGTAGTTGTATACAGCGGGCTTGGCTTTAACCCTTTGGGGACTGACACTCCACCCCTACAGTGTTGCTGCATGGGACTTTGCCCATAATGCATATCCTTGAGCCCACAGCCCAGAGCAGCAATATAGGGCACAGCAAAAGACTACCAGACTGCTTGCAATAATCACTAGGATCATTAGTATCCATTGCCAGGTGGATCCTAAGGAGTTCCACCAAGTGTGAGGGGTCAGCACATGGGTAACATTTTGACCCAAGTGTGGGGGCACCCAACCAGCAATGCGATTAGCAGCTGAACAATGTTGTTTTATACGTAACGGGACTTGCTCCCATAGTTTTACATGTTTCCCCACCACCCAAACCCACCCATTAGTCATTGCATAACCAAACAGAGGGGGTTGGTTATTATGGTCTTTGCGGAGCAAATTGTCCACTGCCCAGCGACGTTGGTCCCATTCACTGGTGCTGTTCCATGTATGTAACCACTCCCAGTCATTTAGGGAAGCCAGTTGAATCCGCCACGCAAGTCCCTCATCTACTTCCACCGGTATTTCTGTGCAGATCCAACAGTGTGAAACGTTATGCACCTGAGCAAAAGTATGTGCCTAGGACAGGATACTATTGCCTGCCATTAGCCTGGGCGGTAGGACAAAGCAGATAGTAACACCATTAAAGGAAGATCTTTACCTTCAGCTAAAATACAGGCAATGTGTCCATCTTGTGACAACAATGTGGCTGGTAAGGGCTTTGTCCCTGTCCATGGCATCCATAACCAAGACCACAATCAGCCCTCTATCAGATACCTTGATTGGATTGTTACAAGATTAGGACCTGTTATGGCCTCACAGGCCAAAAGGGCAGCATAAGTAGCAGCTAGCTGTTTCTCTATAAGGGAATAAGAGGCTCCCGCCCTTTTCCACAATTGAGACCAGAAATCAATGGGTACTTTACGAGCCCCAAGTTTCTGCCACAAGCCCCATCCAAACCCATTGTCATTCACTGACACCGTTAAAAGGAACGGTAGGGTGGTGTCAACCACTCATAGGATTTGGGCTTGAGCCACTGCCTGCTTGGTGGCTCGAAATGACTGCTCTATCTCTGGGGTTCAATCCCAAGTAGCCCCTCGCCATATCAGGCAATGTAAGGGGCAAATTAAAGTGGCTAAATGAGGAATAAACACCCTCCAATAGCCCAACAAACCCAAATAGGTCTGCAATTGCTTCACTGTTGTCAGCCGGGGATATGCCTGTATCTTATCTATGACTGCCTCTGGCATAACCTTAGTCTTACCTGAACAGACAACTCCCAAGAATTTGACAGACAATCCAGGCCCTTGGACCTTGTCTTCATTGAGGGCTTCTCGTAGACTGGTGGCCGCAGTCTTGAGCTCTACAAGAGAATCAGAAGTTAGCATTATATCATCCATATAATGGAACAGATGAAACCCTGCTGGCTTCTGCCAGGTGTCCAAGTCCTGAGCCACCAGTCCATGGCACAGGGAGGGACCCCTGGGGAAGCACCAGGAAAGTCCATTGTCATCCTTCCCACATGAAGGCGAACTGCTCTTGACTCTCCGGCGCTATATCTATGGAGAAAAAGGCATTTGCCAAATGCACAACATATTGATACTGTCCCAGTTCATGGGTGAGTTTGTCCATGAGATCCATAACATTGGGCACTGTTGTATGCAATGGGAGCATCACTTTGTTCAGCTCCCGATAGTCCACAGTCATTCGCCAGGAGCTGTCTGGCTTTTTCACTGGCCATACAGGAGAATTGTAAAGGGTATGCATTGGGTAGATTATCTGGGCTTCTTCAAACTTGAGCATGGTACGACCAGTCTCTTCATGCCCTCCTGGTGGCTGGTATTGCTTTGTATGCATGACATGAGTAGCCTGGGGCAATACCAAGGGGGCATGATGGGGATGCCCCTGAACAATAGTCTTTACTCATATATGCAGGTGAAATCCTCCCATCATTGTCGAGATTGCCAATCCTTGCAGCACATCCACTCCTAGAATATATTCGGCAATAGGGGAGACATAGACTTTATAGTCTTGCAGGGGCAATTCCCCTATGCTCAGGGTCACAACTGCTTGTTTTACCTGTATCATCCGGCCTCCATATCCCTCCATGGTGGCCGTAGGACCACTAAAGCGATCCAGATTTCCATACAGCAAAGTGCTATTGGTTCCAGTGTCCACAAGGGCTAGTACCCGCTGCACATTATGGGGGGACCAGTAAAGAGCAAGTTCAACATGTGGCCTCCGGTCCCCCGGGTCCCCTCAGCTAGGTACCTTGGCCAGATCCCTAGTCTGGGTTAAAACCAGTCAGTCTCAACACCCAATTTGGGAGTGTAACAGCTGGCAGGGGAGTAAACTGCTGCTCAGGTTTCAGCTGCTTCCCCAGAGCCAGCAGCACTCCTGTAGGCTGATGCTCTATTTTCTCTGTGGCTACTCCCACAGCTAATAGATCAAACCACATCTGCTTTCAGCTCACTTTCACTGCAAGCTGAATGCCACCCCTTTGAGCCCCTTTATTCTTTGGACATCCTTTGGATAGGGGCCCCTTGGGGCCCTGTAGTGGCCTCACCTGGCCACCTTTTTTCTCTTGCTTTACTTCCACATCCCCCAATTGACCTAGGGTGGCTGTTATTTCATGCACCTGCCGATCTACATAGGGAGCCAGAGAGCCACCATAGTCTCGAAAGTTCCTGGGGGTCCTGATGCTGGGATGAGGGCCTTCATCCTAGCGGTGAAAACTTCCTCATCAGGACTATTGTAGCGTACCCAAAACATCATGTGTCACATTCCCATCTCCCGTATAGTTTGCACTAGATCCGAGTACGTGGACCAGTCACTCACAGTCTCCAGCAATTCACTGGCATCTGCCCAAACCGTTCAGGCTGCTGCCATTAACCAATTGATCAGGGAATGATTCCCTGCATCATGGTTAGTACGGGCAATATTGTGCAGTCTTTGCCTCAAGGAAGGGAGTACTGTAATGGAGGCCAGTTGGGACATTTCATCAGGGGACAACTCTGTTCCTTCCACCCCCTTGTCCCATAATCTCAATAGCCAGCCCGGTACCGTTTCCCCAGTCCTTTGCTGTACCTGCTTTGTCAATTCCTGTAATTCAGCTGGCTAGTATGCAGTCATTGTCATATGCTCTTTGCTTGGGGGGGCCCCCTGCAGCTGAACCCCCAGCCCTATTTGCTGCTCCAGCTCCACCTTCCATTGCACTAAGGGGCGAGTCTGCAATATAGATATCGGGCTACCTGCCCTGGAGGACTGTACAGACTCCTCTGAGCCCTGCAGCATACGTTCACCAGTCACCAGGCGCTCTTCCAGCATTTCTTCCTGTTGCTGCAACTGGCGTACCTGTTGAGCTTGCTACTCCATCTCCCGGCTGGTGTGCTGCAACACTGCCAGAAACATCCAGGCTACCTGGTCAGCCACCTCCCGGTGTGCCGGCAAAACATTCAGCTCCATAGATCTCAGGGCCTTCTTGATATCCTCAGGTGTTGCCCTAATCTCATCCTGGTCTTCCAGAGCTGTTCATTTGGCCAGATATGTGGCCACTGGGTGGCCACCATAGGGAGGTGGGAGGCCACATTTCTTCCACCCGGGGACCCTCATAGGTGCTGGGGGTAGTACTCACCTCATCTTGCAGACTACACAAAATGTCATCGCCAAGGTTTCCAGGCAAAGCAGGTTTTGGTGGTGGTACACACAGTTGAAAAAACACACATGGAGCTGACATAGGGGGACCGTAAGCACACCAGCAAGCAATGCAAGCTATTTTATTGTGCACCTGGGACTATATATAGTATCCAAACAAAAGTGGCATCTTGCAGCATCTGACCAGTAGCAGTTATTTGGGTTTTCATGGTTACATAGGCAGTACATGCACAGTAATGTTAGCCCCAGGAATTCCTCAACCCCAGACATGGACTGATTATACCAAGTTCGAGCCTGGATGGCGGGCCATCCAGAAAGTATCCAGCCATGTAATATGAAAAATAGAGTCATTTATAGCTGAATTTTTTCCAGGCAGCCCTGGAAACATTTTCCAAGATAAACCATGTATTAGGCCACAAAAAAATGTCTCAATAAATTTAAAAAGATTGAAATCATATCGTGTCTTTTTTAAAATATTTTTTTATTGTTAGACTTATTTGAGTGACATTGGTTAGCAAGAATTACATAGATTCCAGGCATAAAATTCTACAGTACATCATCTATGTGTTGCATTATATGTTCACCACTCAGTGTGATTTCTCTTTTAATCACCACATATTTGGCTCCTCCTCCTTCCTCTTCCACCCTTACCCTCTTCTCCCACCCCCTCAAGTATCTTGTGTGACCACAATGGTATGAAGCTATCAATCAATTGTGAGGAAAAAAACTAAAAAACACACAAACGCATGGAGGCTAAATAACATGGTACTAAACAATGAATGGGTTAACAATGAGATCTAGTAAGAAATCAAAAGATACCTTGAGATAAATGAAAATGAAAACAAAATGACTCAAAATCTATGGGACACATTTAAAGAAGTCTTAAGAGGGAAAATCATAGCAGACCGGTCCTACCTCAAGAAATAAGAAAAATGTCAAATAAACAATTTCACTTTACACTTAAAGGAACTACAAAAAATACAGCAATGAACAAAGAGAGTAGAAGGAAGGAAATAATAAACATCAGATAATATATATATTGGAAATAAATGTAATAGAGTCTAAAAATATACAAAAGATAACCAAAACCAAGAGATAGTTCTTTGAAAAGATAAACAGAGCTGACAAACCTTTAAACAGAGTCACCAAGAAAACAGAAAGAGGACTTATTTTAAAAAATCAGAAATGAAAGAGGAGAAGTGACAACTGACACCACAGAAATATAAAGGATTATAAGAAAATATTATGAACAATTATAGGCCAACAAATGGACAATCTGGAAGAAATGGACAAATTCCTTGAAACATGCAATCTTCCAAGATTGAAGAAAGAAGAAACAGATAATCTGAACTGACCAATTAATACTAACTAAATTGAATCAGTAATCAAAAAAATTCCCAACAAACAAAAGTCTTGAACTGGATGGCTTCATGGGTAAATTTTACAAAACATTCAAAGAAGAATTAACCCTATACTTCTCAAACTATTCCAAAAAATTTAACAGAACATAAAGCTTCCAAGCTCATGTTACAATGCCACCATTACCCTGATTAAAAAACCAGAATAATAAAAAAGATAAAAAGAAAAACAAAAAAATAAAAGACAAAAAAACAAACAAAAGAATAATATATATATATATATATATATATATATATATATATATATATATATATTCCTGATGAACACAGATGTAAAAATCTTCAACAAAATATTAGCAAAGTGAATTCAGCAATACATTAAAAATGGATGACCAAATGGGATTTCATCCTGGAATGCAAAATTGGTTCCATACTTGCAAAGCAATTAATGTGATATACCACATAAACAAAGTGAAGATTTAAAAAGAAAAATACTATGATTATATCAATAGATGCAGAAAAAGCATTTGACAAAACTCATCATCCATTTATGATTAAAACACTCAGCAAAGTGGGAATAAAGAGGTCATACCTCAACCTAATAAAGGCCGTATATGACAAACCAACAGCTAAAATTATACTCAGTAATGAAAAGCTAAAATTGTTCACCTTAAGAGCAGGAAAAAGACAAAGATTCCCACTTTCACCACTTTTATTCAACATAGTATTGGAAGTCTTAGCCATAGCAATTAAATAAGAAAAAAGTAAAAAGGCATCCAAATTGGAAAGAAAGAAGTAAAACTGTCATTATTTGCAGATGACATGATATTATATGAAGAGAACCTGAAAGACTCCACCAAAAAAACTATTAGAAATGATAAATGAATTCAGTAAAGAAACAGGATACAAAATTAATATTCAGAAATCAGTTGCATTTTTATACACCAATAATAAATTGTCACAAAGAAAAATTAAGAAAGCAATATCATTTACAATTGTATGAAAATAAATAAAATAACCTAAGAATAAATGTAACCAAGAAGATAAAAGATCTGTACTGAGAAAAGTATAAGACACTGAAGAAAGATTTTTTTATTGTTAAATTAATTGGGGTGACATTTATTAGTAAAATTTACATAGGTCCCAGGTGTACAATTCTACATTTCATCTTCTATGTGATGTACTACATGTTCATCACTCAGTCAGTTCTCTTTGCACCACCATATATTTGTGTCCCTGTCCCTTCTCCACCACCCACCTACCCCTTTACACTCAGATAACTACTAAATTATTGACTGTGTCCATGAGTTTGGTTTTTCTGTTGCTTTTAATTTTCGTTAACAATCAAACTAAATTTCTCCCTCCCTTTCCCTTATTTTACCCACTCTCCCATCCCTCCTACCATCTTAAAGAAGTCCCTCTAATATTCTTTGCAGTACTGGTTTAGTAGCAATGAATTCCTTTAGCTTTTTCTTATCTAAGAAGCTCTATCTGTCCTTCAATTTTGAATGCTGGCCTTGCTGGATGCATTATTCTATTTGTAGATCCTTGGTTTTCATCACATTGAATATTTTCTGCCAATCCCTTATGGCCTGTAGAGTTCCTGGTGAGAAATCAGCTGAGAGTTGAATGGGCATCCCTTTATAAGTTACTACTTGCATTTCTCTTGCTGTTTTTAAAATTTTCTCTTTTTCTTTAACTTTTGCCATTTTAATTATGATGTGTCTCAGTATGTTTCCTTTTGGGATCATCTTGTTCGGGGCTATCTGTGCTTCCTGGGCTTGTATGTCTATTCCCTTTGCTGGTTTAGGAAAATTTCCAGTCATTATTTCTTCAAATAATTTTTTGATCCCTTGCTTTGCCTCCGTCCCTTCTGGTACACTTGTGATTCTAATATTCTTCTTAATATTGTCCCAGAGGAATCTCAAACCATCCTAATTTTTCTGGATTCTAGTTTCTATCTCTTCTGGTTGGGTGTTTTCTCCTGGCTTTTCCTGCAAATAACTGCTTTGTGCTTCTATTGTATCTAGTTTGGTGACTTTTATTTTATTCTTTATTTCAGTTAATGTAGTCATTATCTCTGATTCTTTATAATGGTTTGTAAGTCTTCTTTAATGCTTGCTATCTCTCTGTTGAAATTATCATTCAGTTCCTTAAGCATTTTTATAATCATTGTTTTGAGCTCTGTTTCTAATGGATCATCTGTCCTCATATCTTTGTTTTGAGCTCCCTTTCTCTGGTTTCTCATTTTGGCAGCCTCTCTAGACCCTAGCTGCTGCAGTTTCTTTGGTGTTCACTGCTGATACTGAGTAGGCAGAAGACTGTGGGGGAGTGGTGTTTGAGGCTTTGTTTTCTTCCTGTGGCTCTGGGGGTCATGCAGGGAGCTTGGGCATGATTGCACTTTTCTGTTCTCAGATTGCCCCACACAGATTCTGCCCTGAGTCTTGGTGTCAGTCCTGTATGCTGGTCTTTCAGACCATGCTGGTTGTGGGCTGGGAAACCCGCAGCAGTCCCCTCTCTCCTTCTCCTTCCCAACCTGAGTGTTTGCACTGCATCTTCTCACCTCCCAGTTGCTCCCCCCCTCCTCTAGGAACCAAAGTGAAGTATGGCCACTGCATTTTGTGGACCTATCTGCACCTTCTAAGGATGAAAGTGAAGTCTGGTTGCAGTATCTCACACCCCCACCTCTGGGCCTCCTTATCTCTATGATGCAAACCACGTGTGGTCCAGAGCGCTCTCCTGCAGCCTTCTCCCTACCCAGCAGTAGAGTTCCAAGTGGGTACCTAGGTATGGCCATGTCTCTGCACTTCTTCTTTTATTTCTTCTGTTTAATCTCTGCCTGCAAGTACCTTAATGCAATGAATGGGTTTCATAGCTGTGATTGTACATTATGTAAAGAGTCCTTGGTTGAAGTATAGGTGTTTTATTAGTTGTAATCTCCAGAGGAGTTTTTCAGAGGTTCCTCTCATGCTGCCATTTTGTTGCCAGAACCTGAAGAAAGAAATTTAAGAAGATGCAAATAACTGGAAGCACATACCATGCTCATGGATAGGAAGAATTAACATAATTAAAATGTCCATACTATTCAAAGCAATCCATATATTTAATGCAATCCCTATCAAAATAGCAATGGTATTTTTCACAAAAATAGAATAAATAATTTAAAAAAATATATGGAACCACAAAAACTCAAAATATCCACAGCAATTTTGAGAAAGAAGAACAAAATTTGGAGGCAGCATGCTACCTGATATCAAACTATACTACAAGCCTATAGTAATCAAACCAGCATGGTACTGGCATAAAAATAAACACATAGATCAATTAAAAAACAACAACAGAGGACAGGGGGTTGGGGGCTCAACAAGATGGCTGACCAGGATCCAACACAGGAAACACTGAGTAGCACAGTGACAGCTGAGCGATCCATGCACAGCAAGAAAACACCTGAACGTTAGAGAAGGGGGGTGGGCAGGAGAGAAGGGAGGGAGCAGAGATGGATCGCGACCCAACCTGACCTCAGCTAACTGATGAAACTAGGAAGGAATCAAGGAACACTCGCTGAGGAGCAGCACAATACTGGGTGTGTGGGGGGGAAGCTGAGTGGTGACAAGAGTGTCAGGGACCCTGTGAGACCGTGGGTGAGCTGGACTGAGCAGCATGTTAGAGACACAGTCTGGGAGCCATGACCTGGTGGCACGGAATCTGAGCAAAGCATCTAAACTGCTCTGGGCAGGAATAGTGCCACCAGCTAGAGCATCAAATCTCTTGGTGCTTGAAAACTGCCAAGAGCGGTTGCCATAGAAACACTGAACCTGAAAGACAGTCCTGGGTAAAACACAAGCTCATGAGAAGGGAGAAAAGCTGAGCTGGTGGCACTCACCCCAACCAACATGAGCGCCGGCTGCAAATCAGCTTGCATTTCATTGGCCATCCTGCTTTCCACCAGCTTCTCCAACAAACCGCAGGAAGCAGTGATGACAGATGGCCCTGCCCCCACACGCTGGTGGAAATAAGGCTTAATCAGCTTCCCTCTCTCCCAAAGCTTGCCCCCCCCAGCGCCACCTAGTGTCTGTTCTATGGTAATACACTACAATGATACCAATCAGGAAGAGGAAGCAGAGATCACCCTGGAACTGTCACAGAAAAAACTCTCATGCCTAAAAAAAAGGCTGCAGTCTCTACTGCCACTGTGCAGAGAAACACTATGAATATCTTAGGATTCAAAGTCACTCAGAAAGATGAAAAAATCTCCAGAAAAAGGATCTTATACACCTAGAAATTTATGAACTAAGTGACGCAGAATATAAGGCTGCAGTTTTAAAGGCTATCAGAGAAATAAAAATATACTGGCAGAACACCATAGCTGAGATTAATGATCGAAAAAGGAAATTCGTAACAAAAGAAACATTTAAACAAAGAAATTGACATTATAACAAAGAATCAAATGGAAATTTGAAAGTTAAATAATGCAATAAAAGAAGTGAGAAATGAAATAACTGCCATAGGAAAAAGCGCCAACCAGGTGTAGGAAGGAATTAGTGATATTGAAGATTGGAATATGGAAACAACACAGATAGAAACTTTAGACTAAAAAGGGCTCAAAGAACTCTACAAGAACTATCTGACGCCATTAGAAAAAACAATATTGGAATAATAGACTTAGAAGAAGGTGCAGAAAAAAACTCTACAGAGATTTGAAACCCCATATTCAAGAAGAAAATAGGTCCCCTACCTACCTGGACCCTAGCAGATCTTCTCCAAGAGACATTATACTAAAGATGTCAAAAACCAAAGACAAAGAGACAATTCTCAAGGCATCGGGGGGTGGATGGGTGGAGAAATCCTATAACCTTTAAAGGAAAACCCATCAGGCTATCATTTGACTTCTCAGCAGAAACTCTAAAAGCCAGAAGAAAGTGGAATCAAATATTCAAAATATTAAAAGAGAGAAAGTTGCAGCCAAGAATAAATTATCTAGCAAAATTATCCTTCAGATATGAAAGAAAAATAAAGACTGTCTCAGACATATAGATGCTGAGCAAATTCTCCAGCACAAGGCCAGCATTTCATGTCATACTAAAGGAGGTTCATTGAACTGAAACAAAACATCAGAATAAATGGAATAGAATTGGGACAACAACAAAAAGGAATTACAAAAGAAAGAAGTAATGGTCATAGGTAATCCTCATATATCAATCATTGCTCTAAATATAAATGTATTGAACTCACCAATAAAAAGTCACAGAGTAGAAGACTGGATTAAAAAGCAAAACCCATCTATATGCTGTCTCCAAGAGACACATCTCAGCCATAAGGACAAATAGACTCAGAGTGAAAAAATGGAAAGCAGTACTCCAAGCAAATGGTATCATTAGAAAAGCAGGAATTGCTATACTGATATTTGATGAAACAGACTTCAGGTTAATAAAGATAACATGAGGGACCAACAACAAAATGGTGGAATGAGAGGGACCTCTGAAAAACTCCTCTGGAGATTACAACTAATAAAACACCTATACTTCAACCAAGGACCCTCTACATAACATACAATCACAGCTAAAAAACCTACTCATCACATTAAGGTACCTGCAGGTGGACAGAAAGTTAAACAAAGGAGAAATAAAAGGGAAAAGTGAAGACACAGCTGTGGCATGGGTCCCCACTTGGAACTCTACTGTTGGGGGAGGGTAGAGGAAGAAGGCAGTGGAAGAGTGCTCTGTGCCTCACTCAGTTTTCAAGACAAAGGAAAGGGAGCCCAGATGTGGGGGTGTGAGATACTGCAACGACCTCACTTTGGCCCCAGGAGGTGCGGACTCAGCCACAAAATGCATCCAGACTGCACTGCATTTCCCAGAGAGGGGAAGCAACTGGGAGGTGAGAAGCCACAGCATGAACACTCTGGCCAGGAAGGAGAAAGAGAGAGAGGGGTGTGTGCACATTGCTCGGCCCACAACCAGCACAAACTGAAAGATCAGCAAACAAGGCACCGGACCCCAAGGTTCAAGGTAGAACCAGCGCCAAAAGCGAACTGAGAACAGGAAAGTGTAATCATGCCCAAACTCCCTGCATGACCTCTGCAGTGTCAGGAAGAAAACAAAGCCAGAAATGCACCACCCACACAGACCTCTGCCCATCCAGTATCAGCAGCGAACACGAAAGAAACTGCAACAGTGAGGGTCCAGAGAGGTTGCAAAAAATTAAAGAGATTGGGGTCAAATGACCAAACAGAAAAAAGAGTTCAAAGCAATGATTATAAAAATGCTTAAGAAATGGAATGATAATTTCAACAGAGAGATAGCAAACATCAAAGAACATGCACAAACCATTATAAAGGACCAGAGAGAGATAATGACCACATTAACTGAAATGAAGAACAGAATAAAAGTCACTGAACTAGATAAAATAGAAGCACAAAGCAGTGATTTACAGGAAAAGTCAGCAGAAAACACCCAAGCAGATCAATTAGAAAACTATTTCCAAAAACAGGAAGCTGGATTGAGGTTCCTCTGGGACTAAATCAAACCTAAAAATATCAGAATAATAGGGGTGCTGAAAGGAACAGATGAAAAGCAAGGGATCAAGAAATTATTTGAAGAAATAATGACTGAAAATTTTCTTAATCTGGCCGAGGAAATAGACATACAAGTCCAGGATGCACAGAGAATTCCACACAAGATGATCACAGACAAGAACACACCAAGACACATTATAATTAAAATGGCAAAAGTTAAAAAAAAGAGAGAGAAAATTCTAAAAACAGCAAGAGAAATGGAAGTAGTAACATAAAAGGGGACACTCATTTGACTCTCTGCAGATTTATCACCAGAAATTTTACAGGCCAGAAGGGATTGGCAGAAAATATTCAACGTGATGAAAATCAAGGACCTACAACCAAGAATAACGTATCCAGCAAGGCCAGCATTCAAAATTGAAGAACAGATAAAGAGCTTCTCAGATAAGAAAAAACTAAAGGAATACCTTACCACCAAACCAGTACTACAAAGAATGTTAGAGGGACTTCTTTAAGATGATAGGAGGGATGAGAGAGTGGGTAAAATAAGGGAAAAGGATGGAGAAATTTAGTTTGATTGTTAACAGAAAATTGAACAAGGAAACAAAGGTCATGGACATAGTTAATAAGTGTAAGAGGGAAGGTGGGTGGGGGAGAAGGGACAGGGACACAAATATATGGTGATGGAAAGAGAACTGAATCTGGGTGATGAATACATAGTGCAACACATAGAAAATGTAATGTAGAATTGAACACCTGAGATCTATGTAAATTTTACTAATCAATGTCACCCCAATAAGTTTAATTTAAAAAAAGACAACAAGAGACAAGATGGACTTTTCATAATGATAAAAGGAACAATAAAACAACAAGAAATCTTTTTTTAAATTCATTTTTATTTATAGACTTTTTTGGGTGACATCTGTTAGCAAGAATTACATAGGTTTCAGGCATACAATTCCACAGTGCATTGTCAACTTGTTGTATAATAATTTCACCATCTATTGTGACTTCTTTTTCCATCACCCTATATCTAGCTTCCCCTCCCTCCTCTCCTACCCCTTCCCCTTAAGAAATCTTTACACTAATTAATATATATTCCTCCAATCAGGAATCATAAAAATCTACAAGCAACTACTAACAGATCTGAAAGGAGAAATTGACAAAAACAAAATCATTGTAGGGACCTAAACACCCCCTTAATAACCATGGACCGATCACCCAAACAGAAAATAAATAAATACCAACTTTAAATAACACAGTGCAACAATGGGACATAAATGACATGTACAGCACTCTTCATCCAACAACAAAATAGATTAAACTTTCTTTTCTAGTACACATGGAACATTCTTAAGGATAGACAATGTATTGGGACACAAAACTAGCCTCAGAAAATTCAAGAAGTTTGAAATCATACCAACTGTATTCTCAGACCACAAAGCTTTGAAATTGGAGATCAACTGCAAAAATAAAGCATGAAAAAACATATATATGGAGATAAAATAACACTTTATTAAAAATAACTGGATCAAAGAACAAATAAAAGCAGGGATTAAAAAATAGAAAAAAACTAATAAAATTGAAAAAACAACATATCAAAATTATTGGGAAACAGCAAAAGCAGAAATAAGAGGGAAATTTATATCATTACAGGCCTATCTTAAGAAACAAGAAAAATCACAAGTAAATATCCTAACATCCTTTCTTAAGGAACTAGAAAAAGAATAGAAAAAAGCCAAAGTCAGCAGAAGGAAAGACTTAAAAAATATTAAAGTAGAGCTAAGCGAAATCAAGAACAGAAAGATAATAGGAAAAATTAATGCAACAAAGAGCTGGTTATTTGAAAAAAATCAGCAAAATTGACAAACCACTGGCTAGACTAACCAAAGGGCTAAAGGAAACAACACAAACACCAAAATTAGAAATGAAAGGGGAGAAATTACAATTGATACCACAGAAATACAAAGGATCACAATAAAATATTATAAAGGGCTTTATGCACTAAATTTACCAACCTAGAAGAAATGAACAAGTTCCTAGAAACATATAGCCTACCTACACTGATTCAAGAAGAACTGGACAATTTAAATTGAACAATCAGTAGTAAAGAAATTGAATCAATCATCCAAAACCGCCCCAAGGGGAAAGGCCCAGACCAGACGGTCTCACCAATGAATTTCACCAAGCATTCAAAGAAGAATTAATGCCTATTCTCCTCAGAATCTTCAAAAAAAATTGAAGATGAAGCAATACTTTCTAACTCATTCTATGAGGCCAACATTACCCTAATACCAAAGCCTGGTAAAGACAACACAATAAGAGAAAACTATAGACCAATATCTGATGAACACAGATGCAAAAATTCTAAACAAAATATTACCAAATAGAGTACAGCAATGCACCAAAAAGATTATACACCACAATCAAGTGGGATTCATCCCAGGAGCACAAAAATGGTTCAACATATGCAAATCAATCAATGTGATACACCATATAAACAAAATAAAAGATAAAAAGCATATGCTGACATCAATTGATGCAGAAAAGTCATTTGATAGGATACAATTTCCATTTATGATCAAACATGGAATAAAATGGGTATACAAGAAAAGTACCTCAACATATTAAAGGCCATATATGACAAACACTAAGTTAATATCATACTGAATGGCGGAAAGTTGAAGCCGATTCCCCTAAAATCAGGAAGAAGACCGGGATGTCCCCTGTCACCACTGCTATTTAATATAGTACTGGAAGTTCTGGTCACAGCAATCAGGCAAGAGAAAGTAATTAAAGGTACCAATATTGAGAGAAAAGAAGTCAAACTGTCACTATTTGCAGATGACATGATTCTTTACATAAAAAAACTCTAAAGGCTCCACCAGGAAACTATCAGGAACAATAAAAAAATACAATAAATTCACAGGATACAAAATCAGTGTGCAAAAATAAACTGCATTCCTATATAAAAACAATGAATCTTCAGAAAAAGAAATGAGAGAATCCATACCTTTTTATATCACAACACAACAAATAAAATACCTGGGAATTAACTTAACAAAGAACATGGCAAACTTATACACAGAAAACTATTAGACACTTCTGAAAGAAATTGAAGGGGACACATAGAAATGGAAAGATAGTCCATGTTTCTGAATAGGAGACTTAACATTGTTAAAATTTTCATATTACACAAAGCAATACACAGATTTAATACAGTTCCCATTAAATCCTACAAATGTACTTTCATGACATAGATAAAAAAATAATCAGGTTTCTATGGAACCTCAAAAGACCTCAAATCACCAAAGCAATACTACATAAAAAGTATAAGGCTGGTGGTATCACACTCCCTGATTTCAATGTATACTACAAAGCATCAATAATCAAAACACATTTGTTTTGGCAGAAAAACAGAGACACAGACCAATGGAACAGAATAAAAAAACCAGAAATATATCCACAAATATATGGACAAATAATTTTTGCTAAAGGAGCAAAAAAATATGCAATGGAGAAAAGAAAGCCTCTTCAGTAGATGGTGCTGGGAAAACTGGAAAAACATATGCAAAAGAATGAATCTGAGCTGTGCTCTGTCACCATATACTAAAATAAATTCAAAATGGATTCAAGACCTCCACATAAGACACAAAACAATAAACTGTATAGAAGAAAACATTAGTACTACACTTATAGACCTTGGGCTCTAAGAGGATTTCATGAACCTGATCTCAAAGGCAAGGGAGGAAAAAGCAAAAATAACTGAATGGGACTATACCAAACTAAAAAGCTTCTGCACACCAAAAGAAACAATCAACAAAACAAACAGCCAGCCAACCGAATGGGTGAAAAAATTTGTAAACGATGCATCTGATAAGGGTGTAATATCTAAAATATATAAATAACTAGTATGGCTCAACAGCAAAAATACAAACAACCCAATCAAAAAGTGGGCAGAGGACCTGAAAAGATAATTCTCCCATGAAGATATACAAGTGGTCAACACACATGAAAAAATGCTCACTCTCATTAGTTATTAGAGAAACACAAATCAAAATCACAATGAGATACCACCTCACACCTGTCAGAATCGCTATTATCAACAAGACAAGGAATAACAATTGCTGGAGAGGTTGTAGAGAAAAAGGAACTATTGAACAGTGCTGGTGGGAATGTAATTGGTACAACCACTATGGAGGACAGTGTGGAATTTCCTCAGAAAAATGGGAATAGATTTGCCATATGACCCAGCAATGCCCCTCTGGGTATCTATCCAAAAAATTTCAAAATCTTAGTCTGCAAAGACTTATGTACCCCAATGTTCATCACAGCACTGTTCATGGTTGCCAAGACATGGAAGCAACCAAAGTGCCCTTGAATAGATAAAGGAGTTGTGGTACATATACATGATGGAATATTACTCAGCTATAGGAAAAGATGAAATACTTCCATTTGCAACAAAATGGTTGGACCATGACAACATGCTTAGCAAAAAAAGCCAGACAGAAAAAACCAAGAACCACATGACTTCACTTATATGTGGAATATAAATCTGAAAGCAACAAAGAGAAAAAAAAAAACCTCATGAACACAGTCAGTAGTTTAGTACTTACCTGGGGGCAAGTGGGGAGGGGATTGGAGAAGAGGGTAAGGGTAGGAAAGGATGGAGGAGGAGTCAAATATATGGTGTTGGAAAGAGAGCTGACACTGGGTGGTGAAAATACAATGCAACACATAGATGATGCACTGTAGAATTGTACACCTGGAACCTATGCACTTCTTATTAATCAATGTCACCCCAATAAGTCTAACAATAAAAAAAAAGAATAGAGAACCATGAAATAAACCCATGCCTATATGGTCATTCAATCTATGACAAAGTAGTCAATAATATACAGTGGAGTAAAGACAGTCTATTCAATAAATGGTGTTGGGAAAACTGAACAGATACATGAAAACAATTAAATTGGACCTCCTTCTTAAACTATATATAAGAATAAACTCAAAATGGATTAAAGACTTAAATGTAAGATCTCAAACCATACAACTCCTAGAAGAAACCATAGGCAGTAAAGTCTCTCATATTACTTTTAGCGATATTTTTTTCTTCTCTATCTCCTTGAGCAAGGGAAACAAAGGAAAAAATAAACAAATGGAATGACATGATACTTAATTGTTTTAGCACAGCAAAGGAAACCACCAACAAAAGAAAAAGACAGCCAACTGAATGGGAGAAGATATTTGCCAATGATAAATCTGATAAGGGGTTAACATCCAAATTTATAGAGAATTCATACAATGTAATACCAAAAAGAAAAAAAAATCCAATTTTAAAAATGGACAGAGGACATGAAGATGGAAGAGAAATTAGTTGGTTAATTTCTTTGAAGCAGTTGTTTAATAGCATGTTGTTTAATCTCCTCCTATGTATGGTTTTTCTTCATGTCTTTTTGCAGGTGATCAACAATTTCAAAACTTTGTGTTCAGAGAATTGTTTGGTATGATTTCAATCTTCTTAAATTTGCTAGTTTTGTGTCCTAGCATATGATCTGTTGTTGAGAATGTTCCATGTGCATGAGAAAAAATATGTCATCTTGTGTTTTGGTATGAAGTATTCTCTAAATGTCAGTTATGTCCAGTTGGTCCAATGTATTTTTTAAAACTGATATTTCCTTATTGCTTTCTTTTTTTTTAGATGTTCTATCCATGGCTATCAATAAGGAGTTTAGATTTCCTACTTTTATTGCGTTCTTATTAATTTCTCCCTTTGTTCTGTTAGTAGTGGTTATGCATATTTTGGTACTTCCTGATTTTAATCTTTAAATCTATTTTGTCAGACATAAGTATGACCACACCCACTTTTCTCTGGCTGCCATTTGCTTGATGTATTGTTTTCCATCCTTTTACTTTAAATCTATGTTTGTCCTTGTAGCTGAGATGTATCTCTTTGAGGCAGCATATAGTATAGTTTTTTGTTTTATTTAGTTTAGTTTAGTTTTGTTTTATCCAATCTTCTACTCTGTGCCTTTTTATTGGTCAGTTCAATCCATTTACATTTAGGGTGATTATTAATGTATGAGGATTTCTTATAGTCATTTTATCTTTTGTTTTCTGGTAGCTCAGTGTCTCCATTATTTCTTTGCTCTTTTGTTTCTGTCTGTTATTTTAGTTTGGTGGTGTTCTATGCTTTTTTTTTCTCTGTTTCCTCTTTTTTATGTTATGTGTCTTTGTTCTGGATTTTTTTTTTCATGGTTACCATTAAATTTATGTAAAAGAAAGTTTCATATATACAGTAGCCTCTTTTGTTAAGCATGCTTCTTCTTTCCATTCCCTTTGGAAATTTAAACTTTTACTTTATCCCTCTTTATATCTTTGTTTTCACAAATTATCCCTATTTATTTTGACTCTTTGTTTCAGGTTGAATAGCTTCCTTTAGTATTTCCTGTAATGCAGGCCTTATGCTGGAAAATTCCCTCAGCTTCGTATATCTGGGAAGTAATTTATTCCTCCTTCATATCTAAAGAATAACTTTACTGGATAAGTTATTCTTGGCTGGTAATTTCTCTTTTTCAATAGTTTCAATATTTGATTCCATTACCTCCTGGCTTGTAGAGTTTCTGCTGAGAATGATGATAATCTGATGGGCTTTCCTTTATATGTTATAGTCTTTTCTCTGGCTGCCTTGAGAATTTTTTGTCATTGATCTTTGACAACTTCAATATAATGTGCCTTGGAGTAGGGCTGTTAGGATTGAGGTAGTTACGTGTTCCATTTGCTTCTTGAATTTGAAGATCTAGTTCAGGAGTGTCCAACCCTTTGGTTTCCGTGGGCCACATTGGAAAAATTATCTTGGGTCACACATAAAATACACTAACACCAACAATAGCTGATGAACTAAATAAAGGTCTGAACAAAATTTTTGTAATGTTTTAAGAAAGTTTACAAATTTATGTTGGGCTGCATTCAAGGCTATCCTGGGCTGCATGCAGCCCTTTGGCCACAGTTTGGACAAGCAAGATCTACTTCTTTCCATAGGCTTGGGAAGTTCTTGTTGGCTATATGTTCAAATAGACTCAGTGCTTCTCACTCTCTTCTCCTTTTGGTATACCCACTATTCTTATGTTGCTCTTTCTGATGGAGTCAAGTAGTACTTGCAAAGATTTTTTCATTTCTTTTGACTCTCAGGTCTCTTTTTCCAGCTGTCATTTCCATGTTTCTATCTTTGATATCACTAATTATTTCCTCCACCTGGTCAACTCTGTTTCTTAAGCTAGCTATTTCATTTTTTTATCTCTTTTATTGAGTTCATCTCCAGAATTTATGTTTGGTTCTTCTTTAAAATTTCAATCTCTTTGTTAAAATGTTCCTTTTATTCATGAATTTCCCTTCTGAGTTCATTAAACTGCCTATCTGAATTTTCTTCTGTCCCATTGAGTTTTTTCAGAACTGCAACCTTGAATTCTCTGTCATTTAAGTAACATCTTCCCATGCCTTTAAATTCACTTTCTGGAGATTTTTCATTTTCTTTCTGACCAGCTTTGTTCCCTTCGTTATTCATAGCAATTATTGTGTTTCACTTTCTGAGCATCTACAGGAGTGGATTCTGTGGCAAGTACAAATGAAGAGGTCTTTCTTTTACTTGCCAGTCAGTATTGCTGGAGTGTTTTTGTTTTGTTTTGTTTTGTTTTGTTTTGTTTTCTTGCTTATTTCTTCTTCATGCTGTGGTGATTTCCTGTGAAGTGGGCTTCTCTTCGACCTGCTTTCCTTGGTTTCAGAGTACAACCCACACAGAAGGCTTTGAGCCTCTGAAACTCCAATGCTACACCTGAAGCCAGAAGCAGCATTGCCAGTGTATTCTAGCTGCCCCTGCTACTTTTAGCCAGGATAGGTTGAGGATAGGTGCATAAGAGGAGGCAGCAGGTGTGTTCATGATGCTGATAATGGTTGCTGCCACTTACAGCTGTCTCCTACTTCTCCTTTCTGTCACCAGAATTTGCCACACTGTTTGTCTGCTGCTCAGGACCTTTCTTCCCAGCTCTCAGGGCTGTAGATATTCTTGTCTTTAACCCAACACTCACAGTTCTGGTTTTTATTTATTTATTTATTTATTTTGATTCACTTCTAATAAGGGGAGAAAGTGGCAGTAGTAAGCTCTGGGAGGGTGGGGGGAGGCAGCAAAGCTCCATGTCTTCATCTTTTGTCTGGCACTGAGGGCAGTGAGAGCAATGTAGGCTTACGTTCTTCTGTATTTGATCTATGCCCTGAGTGCTGGGTTCAGCAGTATTATATGCTGCTTTTCTCCAGCTTCAATGCTGGGGGCAAGAGAATGCATGCCCTCTGTTCATTCACTTCTCTCCCCCAGGACCACAGTGAGCTCCAGACCATGTCCCCTGGACCCTATCTCTGCACCTCCTTCTCTTTCTTGGTAAATACAGTGAGCTCTGGGCTACACCTGTGGCCCTTGTCTAGTTACTTCCTCCTTCCATTCTCCTCAGTTTACCTCTTTTTTCCCAGCTTCAGATGTTTGATGCAATAAGTTGGTCTCTTAACAATGATTGCCTGTTGCTTAAGGAGTCCTTTGTTGACTTATAGTTGTTGAATTTGTTCTAACTTCCAGGGGAGATTTCATGGAGCTCCTCTCACACAGCCTTCTTGAAATTCTCCAGTAGATATTTATGTAATTTATCCAGTGATTCCACTGATTAGTCTAGTAACCAGATGGCACTATACATAGTTGTTGCAACATTATTCACTATATTCACTAAGCTGTACTTTACATCCCCATAAATTTTTTTACATACCAAATTATATTAACCTATTCACCTTTTTTTTCCACTACAATAATATGAGCATAATTTTATTCCTTTGTGCTTTTAACACTTAAAAAGTATTTACAAAGTGTCTGAAGTATAGTAGGGACATAATAGGAATTTTCAAAAGAGCTTCTATGCTTAACCATTCTACAAATATTCATTCTTGAAAGTCTGGCAGATGACCTCATGGGATTGTAAGAACCTTATTCCCAGGTTACCCCTGAGGATGCCATTTCCCTTCTTACCTGAATCACCTTGAGCAAAGTTTGTCCAGGGGAACAAACTGCATGTCACGTTAAGGGGAGAAAAAAATCATCACTTCACCTCTGCAATATTTTATTCCATGAAAGGATCATCTGTAAAGATTGGTTCCATAATATTCTTGGGGATGGAACGTTAACTTTGTATCATCACCCAGAGAAAATAAGGCATAATTTACAAGTAAAATACTCTATTTATCCTACTCAAAATTTACATACAGTTAATAAATTACCTTTACTCTAAGCCCTAAAAGAAGCACTGTCCATTGGACTTGAAAGAATTATCATTTAGTGGAATATTTTTTAATTCATTTTTATTGTTAGACTTATTGGGGTGACATTAGTTAGCAAGGATTACATAGGTTTCAGGCATACAATTTTACAGTGCATTGTCAACTTGATGTCTAATCAGATCACCACATAATGTGACTTCTCTTTCCATCACCTTATATTTAGCTTCCATGCCTCCTCTCCCACCCCCTCCTCATTCTCCCCTCCCTAACCCACTCGTCCCCAAATAAACATTAAACTATTGATTGTGTCCAAGGGTTATTTGTTTGTTTATTTCTTTTTTTTCTTTGCTTTCAGTTTTATATTCCGCATATGAGTGAAGTCATACAGTTCTTTGTTTTTTCTGTCTGGCTTATTTCACTTAGCATGATGATCTCCAGGTCCATCCATTTTGTCGCAAATGGTAATATTTCATCTTTTCTTACAGCTGAGTAATATTCCATTGTGTATATGTACCACAGCTTCTTTATCCAGTCATCTGTCACAGGGCACTTTGGTTGTTTCCATGTTTTGGCCACTGTGAACAGCGCTGCAATGAACATTGGGGGACATAAGTCTTTGTGGACAAAGGTTCTCAAGTTCTTTGGGTAGATCCCCAGAAGGGGGATTGCTGGGTCAAATGGTAGCTCCATTCCCAATTTTCTGAGGACCCTCCACACTGCCTTCCACAGTGGTTGTACCAGTTTGCACTCCCACCAGCAGTGTACCAGAGTTCCTTTTTCTCCACATCCTGTCCAGCACTTGTTATTCCTTGTCTTGTTGATAATAGCCATTCTCACAGGTGTGAGGTGGTATCTCATTGTGGTTTTGATTTGCATTTCCCTGATAGCTAATGAGGATGAGCATTTTTTCATATGTCTGCTGGCCATTTGTATTTCTTCATGGGAGA
>PVJL010015713.1:0-23293 GCA_004026885.1 Lyroderma lyra | reverse complement strand
TCATCTGTCACAGGGCACTTTGGTTGTTTCCATGTTTTGGCCACTGTGAACAGCGCTGCGATGAACATTGGGGTACATAAGTCTTTGCGGACAAAGGTTTTCAAGTTCTTTGGGTAGATCCCCAGAAGGGGGATTGCTGGGTCAAATGGTAGCTCCATTCCCAATTTTCTGAGGACCCTCCACACTGCCTTCCACAGTGTGAACTTTTGTAATTTTTTAAGAAACTATTTTATTTTCAATCTGATCTTTATTATTTTTTTCTTCTATTCACTTTAAGTGTTGTTTGTTTTTCTTTTTCTAGTTTCTTTAGGTGTAAGTTTAGATTGTTGATTTGAGATTTTTCTTGTTTCTTGATGTAGGCCTATATTGATATGAATTACCCTCTTAGAACTGCTTTCTTTGTGTCCCATTGATTTGGGGGTCATTGTGTTTTCATTTCTATTTGTCTCCTGGTATCTTCTGATTTCTTCCTCCATCTCATTGTTAACCCACTCATTGTTTAGTAGCATATTATTTAACCTCCATGTTTATGTGTTTTTCAGTTTTCTTCTTTATTATAATTGATTTCTAGTTTCATACAATTGTGATAAGAGAAGACACTTAATATGCTTTGAATCTTCTTAAATTTATGGAGACTTGTTTTGTTTTGTGGCCTAACATATAATCTATCTTGGAAGATGTTCCATAAGTGCTTGAAAAAAATGTACATTCTGCTGCTTTGGGGTGAAATGGTCTTATAATATCAATTAAATCCATATGGTCTAGTGCATCATTTAAGGCTGCTATTTCTTTGTTGATTTTCTGTCTGGAAGAGCTATCTGTTGATGACAATGGAGTATTAAAGTCCCCTGCTATGACTATTTTACTATTGATCTCTGCCTTTATGTCAGTCAATATTTGCTTTCTGTATTTAGGTGCTTTTATATTGGGTGCACAAATGTTTATAAATGTTATATTCCCTTGTTGTATCAATCCTTTTGTCATTAAGAGATGTCCTTCTTTGCCTTTGTTTTAAAGTTTATTTTGTCTAATTAAGTGTTACTACCCTAGTTTTCTTTTTCATTTCCATTCACATAAAATATCTTTTTCAAACCCTTTACTTTCAGTCTGTTTGTGTCTTTAGATCTGAAGTAGGTCTCTTGTAGGCAGCATATATATTGGTCTTGTTTTCTTATCCATTCAGCTACCCTATGTTTTCATTGCTGTTGGCACAGTAGTGGGTGAGGTTCACTGTCCACTGACTGCTTGCTGTAAGTATTGGTCACTACCAGAGTATACAAGCTGCTGTGTGGAGGCTGACCTCATGGAGCTGGATTCACCCCAGTATGCTCTAGTGCCTGTGGAGACCTTTTGGATGTGCCACTTGTGAGGCTAATTGGGTGGTGTGCTGAAGCTAGCCCCCAGATGTGTTTGTTCTGGAACCTCTTGGGAGAGACTCTGGTGCAGGCCAAGGTCAGTCATTGCTTGTGACTGACCCAAGGCTACCTGGTAGAAGCTACAAAGTGATCTGCAGTTGGTAGCTACCTTTGCTGGGTCTGGGAGCATGCGGGAGAAGTCACACTGTGAACTGAGGCTGGCTACCACCAGTATGGGCCTGCGGCCACTCAGCAAAAGGCTCAGGATACTCTGAAGCCTGTCACTGCCTGCTGGCTGCCTGTAATGCTCAGCTACTGAAAGAGAGTTGGGGAATATGCACATTGGGTGAGGCGGGGTCTCAGGGAGTCTCCAGGGTGGAGAGAGTAGTGTTCATCAGGTTAGTGCAGATTCCGATTTCACTGTATGGGCAGAGGACTCAACACAGGAAAGATGGCACCTGTCCCTTTAGCTCTTGACCCCAAGCCACACAACTCGGTTTCTCCGTGTATGTTGCTTGTGCCCATTGAGCTACTGTCCCTCTCTGCCAGAGCCTAGAGAAAGTGTCCAAGAGCAAGTGAGTCTGCATGGGTTCTTTAAGAAGACACATGTATTTCATAGCCTTTGTCTCACCTGAACAGACAGAAACCCCACTGGTTTTCACAGTTGGATATTGTGGGGGCTTCCACTGGTGCTCTGGGCTGGGAGTTTGATGTGGGACTGGGACCCCTCACTCCTCAGGGGGGACCTTTGCAGCCTATTTTTAACCACCTCACATGGATATGGGACTGGCTGGTTCTGCATCTCCGTCTTTCCTATTAGTCTCAACCTGGCTTCTTTTTTCCATCCTTAGTAATAGGACTTTTTATTCAGCTGGTTTTCAGATGAGTCTTCAGGCTAATTGTTCTGTAATTTAGTTGTAAGTTTGATATGGTCATGGGAAGAGGAGATAATAGTGTTTACTTTCTCTGCCATCGTGACTGGAACTCTGAGGCATTTGTCTTTTGTAGCAACAGAAGCAGGCATTTACACACTTCCCACCTGCTGTCTACTAGAGAGTGCCAAAAACTATATGCTCTCCCTATCCTTGGGATGATGAGGAAGATCAGTCACCAGTTTGAGAACCATAATATAGTTTCTGTATTTAAATCTAACTTAAAACAATCTTGCATCAGACACAAATAACCTATTGAATATTTGATAGGAAAAATGAATAGGACAGAATAAGGGGGATTAAACATTACTCAGAATTAGTCACTGGCAAAAGTAAACCAGGTAACTATATAGACAAATAGAAGAGGCTGTAGATATAATTATAATCATTAAAAAGAGTAGTTGGGCTCCTAAGCCACTTTCTTTGCTCAAGCCTGCTCTTACCTCTTTGGAGTGTACCTTCCCCTCAATAAACTATCTCTTTGTTTCACCACTTTAAAAAAGAAAAAAAAAAAGGAAAAAAAAAGAGTAGTTGCCTTTCCTCTTCATTATCATAATTATCCTCAAAAGGCCACTTTTAAAGTTTTTTTTTTTGAGATAATTGTAGATTCCCATGCAGTTTTAAGAAATAATTCAGAGAGATCCTGGATAGCACAATATCACAACCAGAAAATGAACTTTGGTACAATCCATCAAATTTATTCAGTTTTCACCAGTTTTACATGTATACATGTGTGCATACTTTCACACACGTGAGCTCATGCTTACTTCTATGCAATGTTATCACTTATGAAGAATCATGTGGTCACCACAATCAAGATACAGCAAAGTCCCATCACAGAGATCCCTCATGTTACTCTTTTGTAGCTACAGTCACCCATGTCCCACCTATTATCCCAAATCCCTAGCAATCACCAGTCTGTTCTCTATCCTTGTATAATAATTTTGTCATTCAAAAATGCTATATAAAAGGAATCTCTTGAGATTGGCTCCTTTTTTTTTTTTCACTCAGCATAATTCCCTTAAGAGTCATTGATGTTGTGGTGTGTATAAGTAGTTCATGTCTTCTTATTGCTGAATAGTATTCCATGGTATGGATGTACCAGTTTGTTTAACCATTCATTCACCTGTTGAAGAACATTTGGGTTGTTTCCTGTTTGGGGCCATCACAAATAAAACTTCTGTGAGCATCTGTTTACAGTGTTTGTGTGAACATAGTTTTCATTTCTGTGGGACAAATGCCCAAAGTGCAATTGCTGGGATACATCGTAGGTGCGTGTTTATTCAGTTTTGTAAGAAACTACCATGCTCTGCTCTGGACTGGCTGTATATTTTTACATTCCCACCAGCAATGTATGAGTGATCTAGTTTCTTTGCATACTCACCTTCTTTTGATATATCACTGTATTTTATTTTAGCTATCCTGATGGTGTGTAGTGATATCTCATTGTGGTTTAAATATGTATTTTGTTAATTGCTAATGATTGTTGAACAGCTCTTTATGTGCTTATTTGCCATCTGTATTTCCCTAGATTGTTTGGTTTTATTTACTGTTGAGTTTTGAAAATTCTTTATATAGAATATATATAGAATAAATACAATTCCTTTGTCAAATATGTGGTTTGCAAATATATGAGTATTCTCTCAGTCTGTACTCTGTCTTTTTCATCTTCTTCACAATATATTTCACAGAGCAAAACATTTCTTAATTTTGATGAGGCTCACCTTATCAATTTTTCATTTTATGGATTGTGTTTTTGATTTTAAATCTAAGAACTCTTTGCTTAGCCCTATGTCCCAAATATTTTTGCCTATATTTTTGTTGTTATTTTACATTTTACTTATCTGTTTTACATTTAAGTCAGTGATCCCTTTTGAGATTTTTTTTAAAGTGTGAGATTTAGGTCCTTAGGTCCTTAGGTTGAGGTTCTTTTTTATATTCACCTTTGAATGCCCAATGCCTAATTTTCAACCATATTTACTAAAAATCCTATCCTTCAGCCTGTACTGAATTTCTTGTGCACCTTTGTTAAAAATCACTTGGGCATACTCGTGTGGACCTATTTCTGGGTTCTCTATTTTATTCCATTTATCTATGTGTCTACCCATGGGATTAATACCATACAGTATTGGTTCTGTATTAAGCTATACGTTATATATGTAGCTATACATTAAAACTTAACATTGGATAGAGTGATTACTCCCATTCTTTTCTTCTTTTTCAAAATTCTTTTAGCTATTCTAGGCTCTGCACCTTTACATATAAATTTTACAGCAAGCTTCTCTATGTTAGAATATCTCTTGTTGAGATTTTGGTCAGAATTGCACTAAATCTACAGTAATTAATTTGGGGAGAATTAACATCTTTACTGTAATATCATGAGCCTTTAAATTCATGAATACAGTATGTTTATCCATTTATTTAGGCCTTTTACTTCTTTCATCAGCATTTTGTAATTTTTAGAATACAGATCCTGTATGTTTTATTAGATTTATACCTAAGCATTTTTCTTTTAAACAACTGTAAATGACATTGTGTTTTTAATTTCAGTTTCCACATGTTGTTAGTATATAGATATGCAGTGGCATTTGTGTGTTGATCTTGTATCCTGTGACCTTGCTGAACTCACTTATTAGTTCTGGGATTATGTTTGTCTGTCTGTCTCTCTCTCTCTCTGTCTTCTCTCTCTCTCTCTCTCTTTCTGTATACTCCTTGGAATTTTTTATGTAGACACTAATGTCATTGCAAATAGAGACAGTATTATCTCTTCCTTACTAATTGGTATGCCATACTTTTTATTTCTTTTTTCTTGCTTTATTTAACTGGTTTGAACTTCCAGGTACTTCACTAGCATGGTGCGCATGGATATTCTAGGACATCTTAGGGGAAAAACATTCAGTCTTTCATTGGTAAATATGTTAACTGTGGGTTTTGTAGATATTCCTTAACAAGCTAAGGAAGTTCCCCTTTATTCCTAGCTTACTGAGACTTTTGATCATGAACAATGTTGGATGTTAAATGCCTTTCTGCATTCATTGATACAATCAAATGATTTTTTTCTTTAGCCTTTCCATATGGTTGATTACATGAGTTGATTTTTGAACACCGAACCATCTTAGTATTCCTGAAGTCAACTCCACTACATCACGGTATATAAATCTTTTTATATATTGCTGGAATTCATTAATTATTTCATGAGTATTTTTGCAACTAAGTTCATGAGAAATATTGGTCTATAGCCTTCTTTTGGCTTACTGTCTTTGTCTGGGTTTGGTATTGGGGTAATACTAGCTTCATTCGTGAATGAATTGGGAAGTATTTTCCCCTCTCATATTTTCTGGAAGACATTGTATAGAATTGGTATTAATTCTTTATTAATGGTTTGGCAGAATTCTCCAGTAAAAACCTGTAAGCCTAGGGATTTTTTTTGAGAGTTTTAAAATTATGGATTCAATATTCTTAATAACTATAGGGTCATTCAAATAGTCTATTTCATATTGAGTGAGTTGTTTGTATTTTGAGGAACTGGCTTATTTCAATAAGTCGTTCACTTTATATGTATAGAGTTGTGGTAGTGTTTTCTTATTATCATTTTTATGTCTGCAGGGTCTGTAGTGATATCCCCTTTTTCATTCCTGGTATTGGTAATTAGTGTCTTCTCTTTTTAAATTAAATTTTAATTACAGTTGACATACAATATTATATTAGTTTCATGTATACAACATTGTGATTAGACATTTATATAACTTATGAAGTGATCTCTCTGGTAAACCTAGTACCTATTTGATACCATACAAAGTTATTACAATATACTGACTACATTCCTTATGCCATACTTTACATCCCATGACTATTGTGTAACTACCAATTTGTATTTCTTAATCCCTTCTCCCTTTTCACCCATCCCTTCAACTCCTTCCCATCAGGCAGCCATCAAAACGTTCCCTGTATTTGTAAGTTTGTTTCTGTTTTGTTTGTTCATTTATTTTGTTCTTTAGAGTCTACATATTAGTGAAATCATGCAGCATTTGTCTTTAACTGTCTGACTTATTCCACTCAGAACAATATCCTCTAGGTTCATCCATTTTGTTGCAGATGGCAAGATTTCTTTTTATGGCTGAGTAGTATTCCATCTCTTCTTTATCCATTCATCCATTGATGGACATTCAGGTTGTCTTCACATCTTGGCTATTGCAAATAATGCTGCAATAAATATAAGGATCCACATGTCCCTTCAAAGTAGTGTTTTGGGTTTCTTCAGATAAATGACCAGAAGTGGGATTACTGGGTCCTTCTTTATCTCTTGTTATAGCTTTGTTTTAAAGCCTATTTTGTCTCATATAAGTACTGTTACCCCAGCATTTTTTTGTTTCCATTTTCATGAAATATCTTTTTCAATCTCTACTTTCAGTCTGTGTGTCTTTTGATATGAAGCGAGTCTCTTGTAGGCATGGGTCTTGTTTTCTTCTCCATTCAGCCACCCTATGTCTTTGGATTAAAATATTTAATCCATTTACATTTAAAGTAATTATTGCTAGATATGTAGTTATTGCCACTTTATTATTCATATTTTTATCCCCCCCATTTTATTCTTATAGAAGTTCCTTTAATATTTCTTGTTATACTGGTTTGATGGTGATGAACTCTAGCTTTTTCTTGTCTGGGAAGCTCTTCGTCTCTCCATTCTAAATGATAGCTTTGCTGGGTAGAGGAATCTTGGTTGTAGGTCCCTGCTTTTAATTACTGAATATTTGCAGCCAATCCCTTCTAGCCTGCAAAGTTTCTGTTGGGAAATCAGCCAACAGTCTTATGGGAGCTTCCTTGTAGGTAACTGCTTTTCTCTCGCTGCTTTTAAGATTCTCTGTCTTTAACCGTCAGCATTATAATTATGATGTGTCTCGATTTGGGCTTCTTTAGGTATATCTTATTTGGGACTCTCTGTGCTTCCTCGACTTCAATGTCTATTTCTTTTGCCAAGATAAGGAAGTTTTCCATCAGTATTTCTTCAAATAGGTTTTCAATTCCTTGCTCTCTCTCTCTTCTTTTGGTACCCCAATGATGTGAAGGTTGGTATGCTTGATGTTGTCCCAGAGGTCCCTTAAACTATCCTCATTATTTTTCCTTTTTGCTGTTATGATTGGGTATTTTCTGCTTCCTTATCTTCCAAATCACTGGTTTGATTCTCTGCTTCATCGCATGTACTTTTGATTCCCTTTAATGCAAGCTTGTCCAACGTGAGGCCTGTAGGCCACATGTGACCAAGGATGGCTTTGAATGCAGCCCAACACAAATTTGTAAAATTTCTTAAAACATCACAAAAATTTTGCAAGGACCTTTTTTTTGTTTGTTTGTTTTAAGCTCATCAGCTATCATTAGTGTTAGTGTATTTTATGTGTGGCCCAGGGAAGCCAAAAGATTGGATACCCCTGCTCTGATGTATTCTTTATTTCAGATATTACATTCTTCATTTCTGACTGGTTCCTTTTATTTTCTATCTCCATTTTTATGTTCCCTATCTATCTGTTAAAGTTCTCACTGAGATTATTGAGCATCCTTATAACCAGTGTTTTAAACTATGCCTCTGGTAGATTGCTTATCTCCATTTTAGTTTAGTTCTTTTTTTGGAGCTTTGTTCTGTTCTTTCATTTGGAACGTATTTCTTTGTCTCCCCCTTTTGGCTGCCTCCTTGTGTTCATTTCTATGTATTAGGTAGAGTTGCTATGTCTCCCAGTGTTAGCAGAGTGGCCTTATGCAGTAGGTGTCATGGGTGGCCCAAGCTGTGAACCTGGGCCATCTACCGTTAGTACTGGGCTGGAGCTGCTTGGCAAGTGGTACAGGGGATGCTAAGGCCAGATGCTGCTTGCTTGGAGCTTGTGAATCTTTGAGAGATTTTAGAAAAGTCCATAACATGAGTAAAAACATGCTGTTTATATGGAAAAGCCACTGGAAGTGGTTTGGATGGGCACACAAATTAGGTGGGGCAAGGTCTCAGAAAATTACCAGTATGTGTTGAATGGTGTTGCCAGGATAATGAAGACTCAGGAATGGCAGCCACCTGTGTCTGCATGCTAGGTCAGGGGGTCTCAATGAGGGAAAAGTGCTTCTGCCAGAACTTCTGTCTGAAAGAAAGCTGCCTCTCTAGCCCTTGCCCTGAAGCCAGACAATTCATTTACTCCCTGTAAATAAGTCTGAGGTGTCTTTTGTGCTGCCGCCCCAGTGCTAGAGCAGAGAGAGTGAGTCTGTCTGTCAGTAAGTTTGTGCACAGGCCCTTTCAGAGGAACTTCTGGGACTGCAGCAGCTCTCCATCTGACTCAGCCACAGTCTCTGCTATTTTTCACAGCTACAAGTTGTAGGAACCTCTCTTCCTGGCACTGGAATCCTGGGCTGGGGAGCCTGGTGTGGAGCTGGGACCCATCCCTCCTAAGGGGGGACCTTCACCAAGGAGATGTCCCTTCTGAATTTTAACCACTGCACGTGGCTGTGCGGCCCAGGCAATTCCATGTCTCCACCCCTCCTACTTGTCTCAATGTGGCTTCTTCTGTATATTCTCAAGTATAGGACTTCTTTTTTAATTAAGCTTTTATTTATTTATTTATTTAATGTGGGTAGTTCCCAGCAGGCTGCAGCGTTGACAGCGCTGAAGCCTTAGCTACACCACCACTAGGGAACTCCCAGGTATTTTGTTCAGTTAGACTTCAGGCAATTCTCAGTGATGGTTTTTCTATAGTTTAGTTGTAATTTTGAAGTGGTTGTAAGAGGATGCAAGCACAGCATTTATCTACTCTGCCATCTTGACCAGCAAATTAGTGTAATGTTCTCTTTTAATCTTTGTTAATTTTCTTTTACTGATTTTATTCTATTTTCAATTTTATTTTATTATATTTATTATTTATTTCTTTCTGCTTCCTTTGAATTTATTTTGCACATCATTCCTTAGTTTCCTGAGGTGAGACTTCTTTGACCTATGCGTTATTTAGAAGTGTATGGTTTAGTTTCCAAATGTTTTAGAATTTTCCTGTTATCATTCTATTATTTATTTCTAGTTAATTTTATTATTGTTATTATTTTTTTTGAGCATATTCAACAGCTTATCTTTTTTTTTTAATTCATTTTTATTGTTAGACTTATTGGGGTGACATCTGTTAGCAAGGATTACATAGGTTTCAGGCATACAATTCTACAGTGCATTGTCAACTTGATGTATAATAAGTTTCTAGTTAATTTTATTATGCTTGGACAACATACTCAGTATAATTTTAATTCTTTTAAATTTATTCATAATTATTTTATGGCCCAGGATATAATCAATCTTGGTATATGTTCCATGGACACTTGATAAAAATGTGTATTTTGCTGTATTGGGAGGAGTAAATGTTGATCAGATCCTGCCGACTGTTAGTGGTATTGAGTTCTTTTATATTCTTGCTGATTTTCTATCTAGTTCTATCAATTGTTGAGAGAGGGGTGTTGAAGTCCAATTTGTCTGTTTCTTCTAGTTCTATCAATTTTTATTTATATTGTGAAGCTCTGTTGTCTGGTGCATACCTATTTTGTAATGTTATGTCTTTTTGGTGGATTGACCCTTTTATCATGATACAATGGTTATCTTTATCTTTGGTAATTTTCCTTGCTCTAAAGTCCTTATGTGATATTAATGTAGCCTCTTCTGCTTTCTTTTGATTGTTTGTAAGTCTTTTAAAATTATTTTACATTCAATCTTTCTTCTTATATTTGAAATGATCTTGTTTTTAACCTATTTTGCAAATCTCATCTTTTAATTAATGTAATTATTGATATGTTAGAGTTTGTTTGCCATATTTTTTGCTTTCTATGTGTTTGCTTTGTTTCCCATTTCTTTAGTTTCTATTTTTCTGCCATCATATGGGTTACTTGAACATTTCTAAAGAATCCTATTTTGATTTATCTATTGTTAATAGAGCAGGCTCAACCCTGTAGAGAATTTTTATGATTTCATTTGAGCCAAACTGATGACATATGCCAGGTAGCAAGTTCTCAAATGTGCCAGAGAATAACAGTTTTGCAGCTTCTTTTATGCATTTGAAAATAATGAGGGACTGTAAAGACTACATGGAAGTGGGAGAAAGCAAGGCTGGAATTGAATGAAAGGATATTAACAGGATATGTGCTCTTTTGGGGGTAGTTATTTTCAAGGTGTGTTACATTAGATGCACAGAAACAATGGACAGGGCTTGCTTAAGGCAAATTTAAACTTTTTACTAAAAAGTTATATGCCTGGGGCATGACTACCTCCCATGACCTGTTCAGTTAGGAATTAATGATCAGATCACCCTATGATGTTACTTTCCATAGAACCCCTTTTTTTCGTCCATACTATAGTGTTGTTTTGTTGTTGTTGTTTTTTTACCAGCTTTATTGATATAATTGACATATAACATCATGTAAATTTAAGGTGTATAAGTGTTAATTTGGTAAACTTATATATTGCAAAATGATTACCACCTCTATAGTTTTTTAATTACCATTTTCTTACCAACTTTAAATTTTTTGGTAAAATATGTGTAACATAGAATTTTAACCACTTATAAGTGTACAATTCAGTGGCATTAAATACATCTATGATATTGTGCAACCATCACCACTATCCATTTCCAGAACTTACTCATCATCCCAAGCATAAACTTGGTATTCTTGAAATAATAACTCCCCATTTCCCCCTTATCTATACTATTTTTTTAAATTTTACCCTTTGTATAGTTTTTGTAGTGATTATTCTAGTATTACATTATATATATTATCACAGTCTACTGGAGTCATCATTTTACTAATTCAAGTTAAGTAATAGAAACCTTACCTCCATTTACATCTTTGTCCTGTCTGTTTATAATACAATTCTTAAATATTGTGGATGACAAAGGGGTTCTATGGAAAGTAAACTCACAGGTGATCTGATCATTAATTCCTCACCGGGCAGGTCTGGGGGTTAGTAGTACCCCAGGCATATAACTTTCTTTAGTAAAAGGCTTCTCGACCTTAAGCAAGCCCTGTTCATTGCTTCTGTGCATCTAGGTTAACACACCTTTGATTGTTTGGGTTTTTGTTTTTGGTATGTGGGTAGTTCCCTGGCTGGGAATCGAACCCAGGCCACAGTGTTGACAGCGCCAGAACCTTAAGCCACTACACCACCAGGGAACTCCCTCTTTGAAATGCCTCTCTTTGACTGCTCCTATCTAAAGCTTGACCACCCTCAGAGAACATATAATTGTAACTATCCTCTAATTTCATCTCTGCCTTGCTTTCTCCCACTTTCACGTAAACTTCCTTACATTCCCTCCTTAATTCCAAATGCATAAAAGAAGCTGAAAACTGTCATTTTCTTGGAAGCGTTTATCTCAGTCGGCTGAGATCTTGATTCCATTGACATCCTCTGTTTTACTCAAATAAAGTTTTATAAATATTCTCTACAGGTTTGATGTTCTTATGTAAACATACTTACTCGATATACATTTAGAACCACATGAAACAGTGTTATAGTTTTTGCTTCTACTGTCAATTTAGAAATTTAGAAAACTTAAGAGGAAAAGAAAAGGCTATTATAGATACTAATTTTTTTGCTTATAATGTTATTTCTTTCTCCTTGGTGTTCCAAGTTTCCTCTTGTATTTTTTTTTTTTTTCTGTTCAGAAAACATTCTTTTTGGTACATCTGCTGGTGACAAAGTCTCTTAGTTTTCCTTCATCTGAGTATATCTCATAATTTCCTTTTCATCATTAAAGAATACTGTCATTGGACCTAGGATACTGGGTTGACAATCCTTTTCAGTACTTGAAAAATATTGTGTGTGCCACTTCATTCTGGCACCTACAGTTCAGGTGCTGTAATTTATATTTGTGCTCCCCTTTAAGTAATGTGTCATTTTTCTCTGGCCACTTTCAAAACATATTCTTTAGCTTTCATTTTCAGAAGTTTGTCATATATCTTGAAGTGGATTTTTTGGATTTACTTTATTTGGAAGTAGTTCAACTTCTTGAATTGGTAGGTTTATGTCTTTTGCCAATTCAGGGAAGTTCTCAGCTATTATTTCTTTGAATACATTTTCCATCCTCTCATACTCCTCTCCGTCTGTGACTACAGTGTTATAATTGTTACCTTTTTAAAAAATCCCATAGTCCCTGAGACTGTTCATTTTATTTCAGGCTATTTTCTCTCCATTGTTCAGGTTGGGTAAGTTCTATTGGTCTGTTCCTCAAGTTCACTGATTCTTTCTCTGTTATTTTCACTCTATTATTGAGCCCTTATCACAAGATTTTATTTTACTAATGTATTTTTCAGTTCTGTAACTTCCATTTAGTTCTTTTTAGTAATTTCTATTTCTTTGCCAATTATTTATCTTTAATGTTTCAAGAGAATTTGTAAATGATTGCTGAAGTTTTTTTAATGATAGTTCCTTTAACATAGTTATTAACATGAGATAATTCCAACATTTAATTTATCTCATTGTTGGCATCCATCAAGTGGCTTTTCCCATTCATATTGTCATTTTCCTGATTCTTGAATGAGAGATTATTTTTTTAATGTATCCTGAACATATAAGGCTCTGGATCCTATTTCATCTTCTTTGTCTTTTAGCAGGCAGTCCCCTATTGAGATTTAGCATGTGGGATGCCGGGTGGGGGTGTTTAGATTCTCTCTGGGTCCTGCAACGCCACCTTGGCAAAAGTGGAGCACTGACTCACACTGCCTCGTTGCAAATGAGTGCGGTGGAAGTTCAGAGCTCCCCTTGCTCCACTGAAAATTTCCCAATGAAAGTGGGGCACCAACTTCCACTGTCTCGTTGCTTCTGAGTGGGGGTGTAAAGTCAGCTTCCTGCTCAATCTGCTGATTCCACCTGCTGGAGGAATTGGTGCCAGGCAGGAGATGGAAGGTCAGTTCCCAGTCAGCCCTTCAAAAACCAGTCTGTAGGGGAATTGGAGCACTGGCTCCCCGGTACATGGATTAGGGGGATTGAGTGAAAAAAACAAATCCTTGCTGAGGTCTGCTGAAACCGTGCTGGGGGACAGGATGCAGTTTTTCTGTGTTTGGCTGGAGTAAGATAGGTTTTTCATTGTAAGGCCAGTCTTTTCCCCCCATCCTTTGGCTAGGGAAAACAGGCTGTTCTTGGAGCTTTTATCTGTGCCTGTTTGTGGTGATGGATTGGAGGCTTTTGTAATGCCCTGCAATATGAGAGGAAAATAAAGAAACCTAAGAACATACCACTGTGTCATTCTCAAGTCCTAAGATCCCTATGTAGCCCAACTTCTTCCTACCTTTCAAAATATTCCCATTTTTAAATGCTATTTTTGGTGTTTTTAGGAATGATGACTTGGAAGAATGGGATTACTTCATGTTGGTGGAACTGGAAGTGTCTTTAAAAGGCATTGTTAAATACTTGCTTAATTTACTACCTGGAGTTTCCCCCGGGTTGTTAAAAGTCATGAATCTTGTATTTCAGTGATTTATAACCTAGACTCTGCCCTGACCAGATGCATAGTAAGATGTAAACTGATGAATCAAATGCATACCTAACAAGAGGAAACAATTGCATCCTAAATTTCTATAGGGTTTCATGGTTTACAGAATACTTTCTATATACATATACTCTTATACATTTACTAATTAAATGTATACATTTACTATTAGATATACATACACACATATGTATGCATGTATATATTACTCTCAACAATTGTGCAAGGTATAGTGGAATAGGTATTGTTATTTAAAAAAAATAAGGGCTGTCTGGTTAAGGTTCTTGCCAAAAGTTGAAAAGCTGGTAAGTAGAAGTGTTAGGATATTGTGAATTTTAGCCCTGGGTTCCTATTACCAAACCACACTACCTCAGGTAAATGATCCCTCTGTTCTATTAGAAATCCCATGCGTAGTGAGTAATCATGGAGCATTAGTTTGCCTTTTTGAGGTACAGTAGCTTATGGATTTTGAAGTCAGACAAATTCAAATTCCAACTCCACCCTGTATTGGTTGTGTAATCTTGGAAACATTGCTTAACCCCGCTGTGCCTCAGTTTCTTCATTTGTAAAATGAAGATAACAATATTTACTTCAAAAGATTGCTTTGGATAATCACATGTTTAAAGCAAAGTGCCTGGCTTAATAAAAGGTAGATATTATGGTTATAGCGATAAACAAAGCAAAAAAGACCCCAGTGCAGTTCAATGAGTAAGTAATGATTCAGACTGAAAGCTTTTGAAAACAGGGAGGGTGCATCTGTCCACTCCTGTTTGGTTGTGCAGCACCTCAGATGTTGCTTAATAAACATTGGCATGTCTGTAATTTTAGAACTGAAGGGACTTAAAGGTCAACTATTTTAAGCTTCTCATTTTATAGATAAGGAAGCTAAAGCTGGGCGGGGTTGAATGGATTACTTTAGGGTTACAGTGCTAGCTAGCAACCTTCCTGCTCCACCTAGTAAAGCACACAAATGAGTGAGGATACAAAGTGCAGAAAGACACCCCAAATTCTAGAAAGAAAAAGATTCAGACCAATAAAACCTGAAGGAGCAGCTCCAAATAGTATAAATACCCCCTTACAGGCTGGGTACCATATAGGAGGGCAATGCCTGTTTACCATCCTCATAGAGGTACAATGATATAAGGGGGTAGGGTAACTGATAGGCAACTAGATAGGCAATTAGAATGCCATGGCCTCCAGAAGTGGTGAAGGCTACACTGGGAGGGCTTTGTTAGTGAGAGAGGCTGTCTTCAATCAACATTATTGGGGTTTAAGGAAGGCAGTAGGGGATATAGAAGAAAAGGCGTGTTTTTCAACACTTCCTACACAATTTCTAATAGTAGGTCATAATGATGGTCACGTGTCATCCAGCCAGCCAGCAAACATGCATTTAAGTGGCAATGTGCCCCAAACCACACTGGAGAAATAAAAGAAGTAGAAAATAATTCAGGTTAACATTTTTTTGGTAGTAATTATGCTTTCACTCATTTCTGAAACTGGTCTTAGCATTTTCCAGAAATGTCTCGTGGAGATTTATTTTTTGCTTGGAAATAATGAAAATTTGATTAAAAAATAATGACAAGGAATGATATTTTTCATAATTCAATATTTCATAATAACACATCTTGTCACTTTATATTGACTGTCAGCTAAAATAGTAAGTTAACAAGGTCTTTTCCACGAGGTCTTTTTTTGCAACAATAATTATAAACATAGTTTTTCTTACTCTTATTTGAAAGTATATTTTGTGCAGAAGTACAATTCTAAAGCAATTTTTCATAGATTCTCAAATCTGAAAGATGAAACTTTGATGTTTTCTATCTTGCCTCTGTCTAGTTTCAGGCTTCTAAAAATAAATCAGAGTGAAAAGAATGCATGAGATATGTTGAATAAGGGTGAGTGCTAAGCTCTAGTTAGTTGTGTGTAACAGCTATTAAACATTTAAAAAAATGCCAAAATTGGTCCTATAAATGATTTCTTTGTTGCTGTTGTTGTTGTTGTTAGAGAAAAGTTTAGGTGGACAAAAGCAGTTTACAAAAATAGTTATATAATGAGAACTATCTTTTATAAAAATGTATGCATAGATGTATGTGTATACACAGGAAAAACTCAGGAAATTTATCCCAAAGGTTAACACTGATTTTTTTTCTGGGTCTTGAGATTTTATGGGATTATTATTTCTGTTTACTTATTTGCATTTTCTAATTTTCTTACAATGAATATATATTTTGGACAAAAGAAAAAGGGTTTCTTTTTTTTTTTTCAATGTTTACTTAAATGTTACAGAGAATCAAATTGGAATGGAGGGGAGGACCAGAGAGCAATGTCCAGAATGACTGCAAATGAAAAGTTCTCCAGGTTGAATAGAATTATGGAGCAGGAGTCCATTGATACTGCAGTGGTGTTTGTGTATGTAAATTCTTTTTTGTTGTGTGGTGAAATGCAGTCATAGAAAAATAATTTGTAATTGTTCTGAAAACTGAATTTTCCCCCTTTTTCTTCTATAGACCCTTCTCTGACAAATCAAGGTTTAGGCTTAAAGCAATTATGCACTGGGTAAGAAAGGCCCATACAAAGTAAGGAGGGAACATAAAGATCTCTGCCCATACAAGTACTATTTTCTCTCCTTGTTTAAATTTGAGGCCTCTTTTCAATTGTTTATACTTTTTCCTTTAACAAATACCTACAGCATTTTTTCTATGCTATTAAATCATGGGAGAGAAAAGGAAAAGTCAGCACTGACCTAGGAGCTAACTAACAATCTAACTGAACAAATAAGGCAAATATTTCAAAAGTTAACCAATACTGGGGCAGTGTGTACCTAGACATTAAATGACTTGACTTACATAGAGAAGTCCTAGGGAAGTTCAATGAGTGGCTGGTAACTTTACTGTGTAGTCATAGTCTAGATCAGCACTGTTTAATAGAACTTTCTACAGTGATGGAAATGTTCCTTCTATGCACCTTAGCTCAGTAGCCACTAGCCACATTACTGAGTACTTGAAATGTAATGGGTATGATTGAGGAATTGAATTTTTAATTTTATTTAATTTAAATAGCTATATGTAATTGGTAATTACCACATTGAAGAGTATAGGCCAAACTGTAGAAAGTATCAATAGTTTTAAGTAGAACTTGTCCTGTTACTTGAAGAAAGGGGAGGATTTGAATAGCTAATAAAGAAAAGCATTCCAAGAGAAGAAAAAGCAAAAATAAGTTGTACTCAATTTACACCACAAGTATGAAAGTGTTTGGATGCAGGTGTGTGGAAGTGTCCAGTGTTTGGATGGGGCATGGTGATGGGTTGCTACACTGGGCAGACCATGCATCTGAAATTTGACGCTATGGATAATGGGAGTCACCATTTTTTGTTTTTTGTTTTTAAAATTGAGGTATAATGCCACTGACAGATAAGATTATATTAGTTTCAGGTGTACAACATAATGATTTGATATTTGTATAATTATTTCTGATCAGTGGATAATGATAGCTTTTATCGTGTGCCAGGCATTATGTTGAATGTCTTACATGGATTAGTTTATTTACTTATTGTAACAACCTTTTGAGGGGAATGAAGATTCATTTGATGGTCTTTTAAGGGTAAGAGATCAAAGGCAAATCAGTGAAGCAATTATAATCTTGAAAACATGTCAAAGGTACTAATGAAGGTGAGGATGTAGAAATTAAAACGTCTCACTTAAGACAGTAGGGAGTTAGACTTAATAGAACTTGAAGTCTGACTACATGCAGAGGCTGAAAGAAAAAGGAAGCGAGACAATCTTTATCTCCAGGGCATCGGGTTCACAAACAAGTGGTGGTATGCCACCTCTGGGAGTAGTGCTGGTCCATTCAGGGGTACACAAAAAATAATCAGTAGTGACAAAAAAAGCAAGTAAAGTAAAAAAAAAAGCAAAATGTTAGTTATGGGACAATAAGTGTTAAGTTTGAATCAATGTTAATGGAGACACTTGAAAATTAGATAGTATTAGCAAATCATGATTAGTGAGAGCTTGGCTATGAACCCTTCCACCAAATCGCTCTTCTACCAATTATTATGCACAGTTTCAGTATAATCCACTTGCAACATTTCTTGAACTGCCTCAAACACATGAATACATCCAGAGCCAGTCTGTTTGATCAGTTTAGTATTGACTGAGTAAAAGTAAGTGCATTGTCTTTAATTGTGATTCTTTTCAAGTAGTTTTTAAATTTCATGTTTAACATCATTTCAGTTATTATTGTTAGTGATTTTAAAGCATGTCAGTTATGGATCAGTGGTTGAAAACAGGAATGATTAAAAAACCAAAACTTGATGTGGATTATAACCTGTCATTAAGTACTTTTCAACACATGTTGTAGCTATGAGTACATCCACACCAGGAGACAGTAGAAAGATGTGTGCATCAGACACTGCACAGAAGAAAAGGAAATACTCTGAAGAGTGTATTAAATATGGGTGTTCATTTGTAGGGGATGATGACTGTCCTAAGTCTTTGTGTGTTGTGTGTGGGGAAATATTATCCAACAGTTGCATGAAACCCTCTCATGTGACATTTAGAAACTATCCTATGTATAAAAACAAAGAAATACATTATTTTTGGGACTGAGAAAAGCATCCAACTGTTACTTCACACATGATGTCAGGAAAGAAAGATAATGAGAATGCAGTTGAGGCTTCATACCATATTGCTTATTACACAGCTAAATGTGGTAAAAATCACAGGGTAGCTGAAGAGTTCATTTCTCCTTGTATTAAGGATACCATTTTTTTGTATGTTTTTTTGAAGAACATGCCTGCAAAATTAATACTATCTCTTTTTCAAAAACATAATGTCTCGATGAATTCAGGAAATGACTGACAATGCTGAAGTTGTAATAGTAGACAGAATTAGAAAAAGTAAATGTTTTTCCATCCAGGTACATGAAAGTGTAGATGTAGCTGATGTATCTATTTCGCTTGTCATCGCAAGGTACTTGGTAGGAAATGAAGTTGAGGAAAACCTGTTGCTTTGTTACCCACTGACAGAGCGTACCACAGGCAAAGATGTTTTTAATGCAATCAATGCCTACTTCATTGAAAATGACATTAATTGGTCAAATTGTTGTGGTGTATGCACTGACAGAGACAAGCCTATGTCAGGTATTACGGCCAATTAAAGAAGTAGCTCCCATTGTACCATGGAGTCACTGCTGCATTCATAGACAAAGTCTTGCATCAAGCCTCTTCCCAGTGAACTGAAAGATGCTCTTGATGAGGCTGTAAAAGTTGTAAGTTTTATTAAGTCACAACCATGAAACTCCAGATTGTATAAAGAGCTGTGTGAAGAATGGACAGTATTCACAGCACATTCCTTTTGCACACAGAGATAAGGTGGCTATCTCGTGGCAAAGTAATTACACCAAAGTTTGAACTTAGACTAAAGTCCAGGTATTGTTTGAAGACCATAATTTCCCTCTTGCTCCAAAGTTCCAGGACAGTGATTAGCTTCAAAGTCTTGCAAATATTTTTCTAGATATTTTTCAGATATTTTTCTAGAAATAAACAAACTTGACTTGGGACTTCAGGACAGCTCAATCACTATGTTCAAAGTAACTGACAAAATTGAGTAAATGATTAAAAAACTAGACTTTTGGAAAGTGTGCATTGAAAGAAGTTAGCCTGAAGTTTTGGAAAGGACAACCTCTTATCTGAGAATGACTTGCACCTTTCCCAAAACATGAAAGAGAATATTGTAAGTCGCTTGGAAGGTCTTAAAATGTCCTTTTAAGTACTTCCCTCAACACGGGAAAAGAAAACACTGGATTGCAGATCCCTTCAGCGAAGAATTTTTCAAAGAAGCTAAACTATCAATCAATGAAAAAGAGCAGCTAACTGAACTTCCAACCAATTCGTCTTTAAATTCTGATTTTAAAAGAAAGCATCTTATTACCTTCTGCGTAGATGTCAGTGAGGAATATGAACAGCTCAGTGAGAAGGCACTCAAATACCTCTTGCCATTCACTGATACTGAACTAGTGGAGAGAGCTTTTCTTCTTACACCATAAAAAATAAGTATGGGGGTGGGGGGGAGAAGGGACAGGCTCTCAAACATATATGGTGATGGAAACAGAATTGACTCTGGGTGATGAACACTAACATAACACATAAATGATGTATTGTAGAACTGTACACCTGGAACGTGTAATTTTTACTAACCAATGTCACCTCAGTAAATTTAACAATTAAAAAAATAAATAAAAGAAAATAAGTACAACAAACTTAATGCAAGTCCAGATATAAGACTGTATCTTGCATCTTTTGAGCCTGATTTCAAGAAACTAAGTGCATCAAAGCAAGCTCACTGATCTCACTAACAAACGTTTCAATCAGCTAGTGATCTGTAACAATTCTTACACTTTTCAGATAACACAAATAAATATTATTAATTATAAAAGTTTGTTAACTACTTTATCATCATTATCAGTATTTCAGTTATGAATACTATAAGATTAAATCTGTGGTTTGTACTTTTAGTGTAGTAGTTTTTCTTTCCTAACCTACTACATCATTCAGTGATAGGCACTGAATAAAAGTGTCAGTATTTAAAAACATTTATTTTAAAAACAAGCAGAGGGAGTTCCCTGGTGGTATAGTGGCTAAGGCTTCGGCGCTGTCAACGCTGCGGCCTGGGTTCAATTCCCAGTCAGGCAACTACCCACATACTACAAAAAAACAAACAAAAACAAAAACAAAAAACAAGGGGAACAATTCATAAAATTGGGTTTAAAAGGGGTACACGAGTGGGAAAAGGTTGGGAACCACTGTTGTAGGGATACTGATAAGGACAAAATCCTAGGGAACACCAATGATTCTGGGTTGAATGAAGGCAGTTGATGTCACAAAGGAAAGGAATCTTGAGATGGGTGTATATGCATGGCAATCGGAATAATTTGGTGGAGTCGAGGAATCTGAAGGAGAAAAGGTTTTGATGAATCTCACGGGTGAGTTAAGGATGAGGATGGAGAAGTGGCAGAGAAACCTGGGAGAGTTAAGGTAATGCTCATAAAAATTAGGCCAAGGGAAGAAAGTCGGTTTATGAAGGGAAATATAAATTCTGCTTTTGGCAAGTTGATTGGAGGTAATGAGTCCCCAGGATAATAATGGTTTTCTGGCTGGATTTTTTTTGTTTTATTTTATTTTTATTTACATTTTGGGGGTAGTTCCCTGGCTGGGAATCAAATCCAGGCCGCAGCATTGAGAGCATCAAAGCCTTAGCCACTACACCACCAGGGAACTCCTGAAGCTGGATTTTACGAGGCAGTTCAGGGCTGGAGGGGGGCAATTGCCATGTGTTGTCCCAGGATGGTAGGTAGAGGGACAAGAGAAGGTTGAGGTTAGAACCTGGTGTGAATGCCCATCCACATAAGAAATCTAAATGAAAAAGAAGAGCCAGAAATGGAGAAGGGATGACTAAACTATACTAGGGCAAAGCCCTGGGGTTCCAGGGAAAATGTTAAAGGTGAAGGTGAGTCCATTTTCATGGGATGCAGTGAGGTCAAGGAACAAAAAGAGTGAGAAAAGGGTGAGTGAGTTTATCAAAGAGATATTTGGAGAAAAGGGAGGAACATGTGAAGAGTATTTTTCTGGAAAGTTTGGCAGTAAAAGGTCTGAGAGGAAAAGGGGTAAAGCTTGAGGAGGCTTAAAGGAAGATTCTGCCCCCACAACCACCTCAGGTAGGCGGGCCTGAAAGCAGAAAGGAAGAACCTAGTGACAGGAGGGCAGGAAGGTCTGAGCAGAGGTGAGATGTAGCCAGCAGGCCCAAGGTTGGCGGCTTACGCAGGGAGAAGGGACTCCTGTTCTTTTGGGTTCTTGACAGTAGTTCACAAAATGAATGGCAGGAAAAGAAACCAGAGCGGCAGAGGGTGCTGGGGCTGGATGTTTTTTAACCTTCTCAGTGAAGTGGGAATCAGGACATTTGTCAAAAAAAAAAAAAAAAAAAAAAAAAAAAAAAAAAAAAAAAAAAAAAAAAAAAAAAAAAAAAGAAGAAGAAGAAGGAAAGAAAGGAAAATGGGTTAGGTGGGAAGGAGAAAGGAGAATTGTGACAGGAACAGCTGGGACTGCCCTTGAAAATCCCCAAAAATGAATAAAAGGACTGGGGACTAGACCAATGTGACTTCATGACTTTCTTTTTTTCTTTTTTTACTTCATGACTTTGGGTTGTCATCCAAGATTTACTTCTGGGAACTGACAATAGTCACCACCACCACCACCACCACCACCACCACCACTTATCACGTGACTAACCTGAGCTTATTATGGGGGTTTACATATATTATCTCACCTAATTTTCCTGAGAATTTAATGAACAATCATTAATTCTAATTATAAAAAAAGGAATTGGAACTCAAAAAGGTTTTGCCTTAAAAAAAAAAGAAATTGCCAACTATGTTGCCAGGCTGTTCTGGGCACAGAACCTGACAGGCGAGGGGCCTGCTTTTGTGGAGCTTTTATTGATGAGGTGCAGATAGAAATTTAATAAGTAGTGAGAAAATAAAACTAGTAATTTAATTGATATTATAATAAATATGATACAGCAATGGAGGAAGGTAGAGGATATAGTAATGTGGTCAGGGAAGGACCCTCTGAAGGGACACGAGGACTGAGACCTTTAGGACAAGGACGGTGGACATTTTGCAGGAAGACGAAGAAGGAGGGTAAATGCAAAGGCCCTGAGGCAGTAGTGGCCTGGCTACTGAAGCAATGCTAAGGTTAGGGCAGCTGAATGAAGTTTAGTAAAAAATGGTACAAGGCTGGAAGCGCCAACAGTTAAGTGAACGAAAGGATTTTACGCAAAGACGGGTAACTCAATCCTATTCAATGGAACTGGCCCTTAGGAGGGATTACGCTGTCCCGCTTCCCGACCAGTTTTTCCATTTCGCAAAGCTGCCGGCGTGAGACGGCGGGTGAGGCAATCGGTCAGGGCAGGTCCCAGATCAAGGGCTAAAGGGCAGAGGCCTGCGAGGTGGTGTGGGGAAGGAGGCGTGGAGTGGTACTGGTGTCACTGGCGTCTAGGCAACAGTGACGGCCGCGCGGGGCCTTTCCTGGCGCAGGCCCAGCTCGACTAGCAAGCACCTCCCTTTACCGCCTCCAGAATGACCCCGCCTTTAATTCTTGTTTGCGGAACCTTCCCCGCCCCGCTTGGCTTAATTTTTCCAACGCAGCGACGAGTCCGTCTTCCAAAACTTAGGAATGACAGTACCCCCGAGTGATAGGGAGATGAAGTAATTTATAACAAGGGCGAAGTCCTTTGGAACGCAGACTTTTCCCTCTGTCTTGTTTTACCTTCTGGTTTTCCAGAAACAACTTGCTTCCCGGTTTGCTCTCCCAGTCACCCCCTCCAACAGTGAGACTATTGGTTTGGCCCTGAGACCCGGATTGGCTGAAGATTTACGCCTAGGCCAGGGGTTGGAGGACGTTGATTCCTTACGTATGCCCCGAGCCCATTGGTTCGTTTTCCCGGTTTCTGGGCGGAGTGGTGAG
>PVJL010015712.1:0-23290 GCA_004026885.1 Lyroderma lyra | reverse complement strand
TTCTTTTATGGTATTATTTATTTCTCGTATTTCCGTCTCAATCTTTCTTATGTTTTGAATTTCTTTGTTAAATTGTTCTTTTTGTTCACAGAGTTCCTTTTTTATGTCGTTTATATCCTTTCTTATATTATTTATCTCAGCTATGGTTTTCTGCCAATAGGTTTTCATTTCTCTCACAGCCTTTAGAATGGCTGCTTTAAATTCTCTGTCACTTAAATGAGACCCTTCCAGATGTAACAAGCTGTCTTCTGGGTAAATTTCATGTTCTTTCTGAGGAGTTTTAGTTTTTAAGGAATTCATCCTGTCTGCTGGGTTCTTCCTCTTTGACATGAGGGCTTTATCTTCACTGCCCAGATTATTGCTTTTGTGGTATCTTGCTGTAGGGCAGACACTAGGTGGCACTGGGGGTCAAGTTTTGGGGGAGAGGGGGCTGTTTGTTTCTTGTTTCTGATCTCCTACTGCGTTTGGAGGCTATGCGCATATATCCTGGGGAGAGGCCAACAAAAGGTGTTCCAAAGGCGGTTCTGCCTTCTGCCCTTTGCTAGGGAAGCTCTTTCAGGGCTTATTTCTGCTGGCTGGGGTGAATGCTATCAAATCAGTCTTTCTTCCCAGCCCTGATTCAGCACCTGGCTGTCTACGGGCTCACACTGCTTTCAGAACCCTGGGGTGCACGAGGAAGTGCCGCTCCATAAGTCCAAAGCTGTGGGCCTGGCCTGAGACAGCAGGGTCGCCTTTGCAGCAGGCTGGGAACAGGAACTGCAGCCCTGTGTAGGTCTCCAGGGGGCTTAGAGCTGGGGTGTCATCTTTGCAGTTCAGAGTCCTCGCTCAGCCCTTCTAGTGCTCTAAAGTTCCAAAGCCCGGCTCCCGCGTGGCCTCTCCCCTCCCCCGATCTGCACCGCTCGGATCCTGTTGCAGTCTCTGCTCCCTTCCCTCTCCCCAACTCGACCCCTTCTCACCAACCTTCAGGTGTTTACTTGCGATTTGTGGATTTCTCAACAGCCGTTTTGTCACTCAGGGTCCTCTTTCTTGGCTCCTGGACAGCCGTCTAATTGTGTTTTCTGGGAGTGGTTTTAGGGACCTCCTCTCCAGTCGCCATCTTGTCTCAAAGTCCCAGATCTCTTTATAATGCCCCATAGGTGCTTGAATTTCCATTGGTTTTTTATTTTTCAATACGCTTTGCTGTTTTTCAAATTGAATAATTTCTATTGATCAATCTTCAATCTTTTCTTTGTCATCTTCATTCATTTTTGGAGCCCCCTCAGTGATACATTTACTTCCGATAATACAGTTACAGTTCTAAATTTCCCATTTGATTCTCTTTTTTACTTTCTATTTCTCTGCTGAAATGTGAGATTTCCTTAACCTCATGAGAGGAAAACAAAACAAACAGAACCCCAAAGAATAGCTCTCTGTTCTTTCCCCCCTTGAATTACTCCTCCATAACTTCCCTGCTTTGGTTAACTTTGATACTTGGATTTTGTATTTTGCTCAGATCTTTTTGTACTCAGTGGGTACAAACCCACTGTGGGTTTATATTGCCACAATGAAAAAATATTCCCCAGCTTATCTGGAAGTTCCCTTTGGGACACAGCAAGGGAGGCAAGTTGTGAGGTCTCTTCCTATGTAGGTCCCCTCACTCCACCTGGTAATTCGAGAACCCAGAGCCTAACTACAATTAGGTATGGATGTGGAGCAACATTGCCCACCAGCCTGGCATTTACATAAAAACTGAATCCACCCACCCAACTCTTAGATCAGGTTTGGGACTAGTGGCTTATCTTAATGTCCCACATGTATGCAATCAAGTAACTTTTTTAATATTGTGGATTTAAATTTTCTACTCTGATACCCAGACTAATTTTCAACAAAGAAAGAACACCAAAACCAAGCACTCTGAGGAATAACACTTATTCCTAAAGAGCTAGTCACATATGGCCCAAAACCAGGTTCAAAAATGAGGAGTTCATTTCCATAAGTCTTTATTATTCCAATGCAGTAATTATAACTATTAATTTGTTAAAAGTCACATAATTAGTACTGTCAAGGCCTGAACATTCAATCATTATTCAAAAAATATTTATTGAGTACCTAAGTATGCCAGATGCTGTTCTAGGCATCAAAATTATCTTTAAAAAAATGATAGACTCTGAAAGTCATTGTGAACTTTTGTATGAGCAGCGATTCTCTCCTTTTTCACCCTGTTACACTATTATTTCTGCAATTTATCTTTTGATTTATTGCAATGTATTTTTCTGATTTAATCACTGTATTTTATATGAGGTTGAAATTATGAATATTCCCAAGAGCATAGAAGGTCATCAATGTGATGTCATCATGGTGGCTTGGTACATGTGTGACTCTTTATTGAATGCTGCCTCTGCACAACAGTTACTAGTCATTTACAATACAGTGAACAGGTACAGAAGTCTTAAAGAAAGCAATGGAGCCAAGTCATCATTTCTTCTACCAAAATCAATAGAAGAACAGAATCCATTCAACCCCTTGCCCTCGGCAATCTCACCACCACCACCACCACGTTCCCCAGACCTGAAGCAGAGAAGAATTAAGTATTTCTTTATTTGCTTGGCAGCAGCCCATAAAGGCCTCTTTCCAAGATCAGTAGTCTGACAGCAGCCATCCTGAATTATCAGCCAGTCCTTCCCACTCAAGTGACTGAACTGGGTTTTCCAAGTCTCCAAACACTGTCACATGTGTACACACCACTGACAAAGAAGGGCAGCAACTCGAGGAACCACGTGAGCATTAAACCAAAACTGCATGTTGGACAACATGTGGCTGCTTAGGAAGCTGAGGGCCAATTTGGGTACTCAATGACTTGCAACCACCATGATCCGCTTCCCTATTTAGCAACTGTGTTCTTTCTCCACTCCCTCCAAGGTCCTTACTTTCTATTGATAACCTAACGTCATAAGAATTCTTGTTTTCAAGCCATTTAAAAATAGTTCTAGGTGCCATCATTTATTCAGTAAACATGCTGTAGAGACCAGTTTTGTGCCAATAGGCATGGGAGTAAATAACAGATGGAGGCAGGGAGATCCCAGCACTCAAAAAAGATTTACCCCTGAGAGAGCAACAGCCCTGCTGCCACCCTGGGTCTCTGGTGCACTGCCACCCTGGGTCCCCGTGCACTGCCACCCTGGGTCCCCGTGCGCTGCCACCCTGGGTCCCCATGCACTGCCTTCTTCACAAAGACCTGCCCTGCCGCCCGAGGCAGACTGACTCATCGTCTTGTCCTGCCTGCCCCGCTCCTCTGCCTCACGGAGGGAGGCTGCTGCTGAGTCCTGCCACAGTTTCTTTTTGTCACAATGTTCATTAAAAAGAAATTAAGACTTCATGCCTGCTCCCTCAAAGCCTGGAGAATAACAAAGAGCTTATTCCACAAAAATTAAAAGCACAGAAGTTACAAAAGTACCAAGTTCCTATTTTTCATGTTTCCTAGATCAATGAAAGTAAGATGCTCTCCCCATGGAAATAAATTCAACTTTAATTCTATTTGTATTAATAGCATTTTTTTTTTCTCAAGGAAGAAAGAGAACACTTCTGGAGGGGAAGTCTTTAAAACTCTCTCCCCTTCCCCACCCTCATGATCCCAATAGTAGGTACTGAGATCATCTCTGCGGATGAAATGTTAAATTCCTTAGCTTGCCCCGACTCCATTAACTAGGGCACAGGCCCCTGCACCGACTCCTTATAATACCATGCGCCTCTCTTCCTAGCACTTATCAAAGCTGATATTTAGCTTTCATTTGTGTCTTTCATGAATGTCTGTTTCCCCTCTAAGACTTGTAAGTCCCATGAGGCCAGGAGCTGCCTATTTTCTTTCTTTCTTTTCTTCCTTTTTTTTCCCTTTCCTTTTCTTTTATCCCCCTAGCCATCACATCTCCAGTGCTAAGCAACATAGTGGTACTTTGTAGATGCTCTTTAATTTACCCAACAATTATCTATATCTGAACTAACTAATTGATGTCACATCTTCACCTCAGGAATCTAATGGATACTTGAGATGGGCAATCACTGCACAGGCATACTCTGTATGCTTGCCAGTATTATAGACAGCCAGGAACCCTCACACACGCATAGAGCTTAACAGAATACTGGATATACTGGGTGTTCAATTTATGCCTGAGGAGAAATTGAATGATTGATTGATGCCTTGATTAACCCTGGGCTGTCAGGAGAAAACCATAAACTTCAAGGACCTCCTGATGTTTAATTTCAGGCAAGAAAGGCCTGGACTTGCTGACCACAGCTGCTTTCTCAAAAGATAAAACAACTCTCCATTTCCAAAATCCCTGGACAGATGAGGAGGCCTGGGGACCTGCAGGGGCCAAATTCTAGGGCTGGGGTACAACCCACAAAGTGGCCCCCAGTGCTTCTCCAATATCCCAGTCTGGAGTCCTTAACTCTTTCAGCTTATTCCTCAGAGTTTCTCTAAATCTACAGAACTGGCCTGGATTTAGACAATAATAAGCAAAAATCCTGGGCCAGAAAAGTAGCTAAAGACCCAAGTTCTAGCTTTGCTCCAGTCACTTAGTAACACTGTGATCCTGGGCAAATCATGCACCTTCTTTGCACTTTAATTTCTTTACTAGTAAAATGCAAAGAATTAATCCTTCCCTTGATCATGCGGTCAAAATCACGAGAGTATGGGAGTTCCCTGATGGTGTAGTGGCTTACGGCTTCGGCGCTGGCGCTGTCAGCGCTGCAGCCTGGGTTCGATTCCCAGCCAGGGAGTTACCCACATACCAAAAAGCAAAAAAAAAAAAAATCATGAGAGTACGTGTGTAAAACCAACTGCACATGAGGAATACTTGCAATGTAAACCAAAAGCTTCTTTGTCTTTTTTTTCTCTTCCAATCTACCTCTTTAAAACTTCACACTGGACTCAACACAGGTTGCTCTCCCCCCGTCACTGGATGAAAACTCAGGTAAGATACATGAATTTATAGGTCACTCCTAGATATTATAAATTCATACAGATTTTCCTTTTCACAAACCAAATGTCTATTCAGTAATTAAAATTGTCCAACACCATGTATTAATCAAAACTATGATCTTGATTGAGTTAAAAAGCATCCCCCTTCCCAATAAAACCTAGAGCATGCTAGCCCTCGACACAGTGGAAGAAGTGTGGTCTCCTGTTCTCTTTCTCCTCCTGAATTTTCCTGTCTTTCCTAACAGGACCTGGTTGCACATAAGCTGCCCGTCCTCCTTGAGATAGGTTGTGAAGCTACTCTCTCTCCCACACTCCCCTCCTCTTCTTCTCCCTCTCTCTTACTTACTTCCTTTTCTGTTTCTTCTCCCTTCCCCCACCCCTCTCTCTGATCTTGTCCTCCACTCCAGATGTGTTTTTGAAAGGGAACGCATGGGGAGAGGATAGTTATTACTAGACTGGTAACCATCAACAATGGCCTCTCAATGTCTAACCCTGAGAAGTGGTTAAAGGGACTTGTCCCTGAGGGGGTAATTTCACACATTCCCAAGCAATTGGTATCTCTCCTGTAGTTCTCTTGACAAGGGCAATGTGTTCTACTCTTGCAGCTGCTGTGCTCCTTCAGCCCCAAGGTTGCCGGGAGGTATTTATCAAGTCAATTTTCTCTGTTGGAATCCCGTCGTTGCCTTTCCATAGAAGTCCTCTTGGGCAGAATTTTCTAAACTTTTTATTATGGACATTTGCAAGCCTTCCCAAAGTACAAAGAATGATACAATAAGCCACATTTACCAAGAATTCCATTTCAACAATTATCAACATGCTTTACAACCTTTTACCCCTGGGGATACTGTTAAAGCAATTCCCAGATTGTCTGTATTTCACTGATTCTAGTTTAAAATGGCTCCCGGCCAGCTCTTTCTCCTGCCTGACCTCACCTGGCCCACAGGAAACATTCACATACCCTGTGTTCTGACCAGCTCTGGGGTGCAGATTAACCCCCATTCAGCAGCCATGCTCTTTCTCTCTGCTGCCAAAACAACTCAATGGCCACCTCTCTTGCCATTTGGATTTCTAAGGCAATATATCAGAGGACATACCCAAATACAAGAATAATGCAGTAAGCATTGTGGAAAGACGTAATAAAGCCTCTCTCCTAGACTAGGGTATAGGAAATAGCACTGACCAGATGCACAGAGCTCACTCTCTCTCAAAAACAAAAAAAACTCATAAATAACTCTCACCATCTCTACCCTCTCAATAATTTTATACCTTCATTGGATGAGGTAGTTCAAGAAACTGCTAACCAATTTCTGGATGCCTCCTTGGTAAATTCTACATGTATATTGTCCAATATATCCACCAGGATATAGCAATTATTGTAACTTGGCTTCTTGCCCAAAACTTCAATTTAATATTCTGATACAACTCTTGTGCAAAGGAGTTTCACACAGTACATGCCCAGTTGTATTTGTTTCAATGATGTTGATGCTATTAAACTTTTATCTTCTAGTATTTTGATTATCCTAAATTACAAGTATTTATAAGTGTTTGTTCTCCTTATCATTACTACCTAGTCACTTTATCTTGACACTAATCTTTTAGTGGTAAACTATTATTAGTTTCCCATTTAATCCTATTAGTACTCTTACTTTTGAAATTAAACATGTTATCTACAGAAAGGACTCCGCTCATTGACATTAAGTACAATTAGTTTCTAAGAAAGTGATTAATAATCTAGTGCCACAGTCGCGCTGAGATTATCAATTGATTAACGGATGATACACCTAAAACTGGATCACTGGATGATAATTAATAAATTTACATCCCATTGATTCATTTTCTTCATGTACAGATCGCCTTAGCCTTCTTCCTAAGTTTGGCCCTCATGCGAATTTAGACCAAAATGGCTAGTCACTGAAGCCACATTTACCACAAGCAACATGCTAAAGATCTGCCAGAGACTTGAGGAGAGGTTTAGGCAATCACTTTCTCCTTCCCAAAGGTTTTCTGATCTACACCTGATGACAGGCTCCCCCAGAGCAGAAGCACTGCTTACCTTGCTCCCTTCTATCCCTTCCACCTAGCCTAGTGCCCAGTACTTGATGGGTCCTCAGCAAATAGGTATTAAATGAATGTGTATATTGAACAAGCAGGAATTGTGGGATTTAATCATAATGCAACTTAATTTTGTCCCCCACTAGCCCTTTAAAATACAGGGTCTGGCACAAATAACACCTCCCTTTTTATGAGCTGGTAATCTATACCAAATCTTTTATTACAAAATCATAAGCATGTAATACTGTAGCATAACAATATCACACTCAAGCACACCATATGACATTTTAGGTGAAACGTTCAAAAGTCCATCTTGTGCGAGACATTCATGTACGTGGTCTGGCCTTACTTCTGCCAGACCCTGCATATGCTGCAGGAAAAGATTTTCCCCTCTTCTGCACAAAAAGTTAAACAGTACCAGAACTATGCTGGTCCCTCTTATGTAGTTCAAAGTCCTACACTGACTTTAAGTCACCAAAGATGCTCTCAGCTCTACACCACGAATGTGTGTCATTGTCAAAGCCTCCATCTTTACTTCAAGTTATATCTTTTCCACTTGGGGCCTCCTGCAGGGAGAAAGCTCTGACAGGTAAGATTTCTGACTACTTTGTGAGAATAGCAAGGAGGGAGGAGAGGGACTCAGAGCAAGGAAATTATTATTTGACAAGATAAAAACTGAGACAACACATACAGCTGACAAAAGATTAGTGTCCACATAAAATTTTTTCCCTTGAAAAGAAGTAATAAGGAAAAGACTAACAACTAGTAGAAAAATGAGGAATTAAAGCAATAGGTATTTTACCAGAACAAGAAATATAGAGGGCCAATAATCACATAAAAAGAGAATCTAAATTGGTAAGATTACTTTAGAAAATAATTCAACATTGCCTACCATATAGGAAGATTTACATATAATATGACACATCAGTTTCATCCCTAGATACTCCGGAGAAACCCTGAATATGTGCCTCAGGAGCCATATACAGAAATGTTCATAGCAACTGTATATGGAGGAGCAGAAATGTGTGAAAAATCCAAATGTCTACTTATGAGAAAATGAATTGTTCGTGGCATATTAATGCCATAGTATTAATAAAATACTATACAGTGAAAATGAAAAACTACAACTATAAGCACTAAAATGGACGAATCTCAAAAGCCTTATATTGACCTCTAAAAATAAAACATAAATGTACAGTAATACCTTCACATAACGGCAAAATCATGAAGAAAAGCAAGGGGATGTTAAAAATGCAATTTAGGATAATGGTTCACTCTGGGAGGGAAGGAAAGAGGTGTGTTTCAGAAAGAGTAAACATGGACTTTAAGATATTGGTATTATCCTATTTGGTAAGCAGGGTTGGGGAGTATACATAGACATTCTTCCTCTTAATTCTTTTAAATAACATGTGTATGTTACTTTTTGCATATAATTTACAGTTACCAACTTGTAAAAGGTAAAAAATAATTAAAACATGGAAAGGGAATAATCTAAATAATTCAAGTTGATCACATGTACTGAATCAATAATGATTGAATTCTTCAGTCTTACCAGCATAGGCACACATTCTCAAGTCAGTGAAAGGGGAATGATAAAGAAAAAGAACAAAGGTTGTAATGCTGTGTGCACGACTTAGATGCTTATGAGGTACATAATGGCTCTTTGGGTCATTCAACAGAGAAACACATGTAATGCATCATATAACACAGAGAAACTATGCAGAGTTGTCATCAGGATCCTTTGGGAACCTGCCCGGAGAAAAAAGCTACCATCTTGCTCTGTTAGAGGCATCACTCTACCTCTGTTTGCACTCAGTGCTCCCTTACGGCTAATGTCCCGACCGGAAGAGCAGAGCCTTTGGCAACAGGCAGAAATAACTTTCATTCCCACTCCTACACACTGCTGTGACCTTGCACAAGTTTCTCTATCTCCCTGTGCCTCTTTTTCTTCATTTGTAAAATGGGAATAATACATAAATTACATGGCTGGGAAGTTAAGTGGCATAATGTTTGCATATATATGGCAAAAAGTGCCCAAGTATTTGTTAGCTACAAAGAACTGACAGCTGTTACCATCATCTTAGTTAGCACCAGAATCATCACATACCACCATGAGATTAGCAGAAAACAAGAAGCAAATGTATCTATTATATAACTTTCATACACATGAGTTAATATGCGCTTGAAGGGTTTTGCTCAGATCATCTTTGTAGTTCTATAAATTTTAAAAACTTCATAATATATATTTACACATATGTATATATGTGTATATGTATATATGAGGGCTGTCTGGAAAGCATCCAGCCATGTAATATGAAAAATAGAAGCATTTATGGTTGGATGTTTTTCTGGACAGCACTTGCATATGTATATGTATATATGTGTGTGTGTGTGTATATATATATATATATATATATTAATTACTAATTCAGACTCTCTAAAAAATCTGTTATATTTATATATTCATAATCCAAGTACCTGATGGTATTAAGGGCTATTTACATAAATTCACAATTGTAAATTAGACCTTTAATTTCTGTAATAAAAAGGAAAGTGGTTTGTGCGATTTCCCATTTTTATTTTCCTACATGGAATACAATAGCTCTAACATAATGTATGACTTTGTGAATATTTCCAGGGCTGCTAATATTTTATCTAATATTATATCTTATGTTTTTTGAACTCTGACTCCTGTTGATAGTCCCAGAACCCTCCTGAGTAATATTCACTATGACAACCTTCGGTAGAAGAAGCAGTACTGAAATCTAAGCTAAATCATCCATGGCTAGAATCTTTCAAAGAGGCCTCTCAGGGTCAGGAGTGATTTTTTCCATGTATATTTCTCCACTTAAAGAATGTTTCTTAAATATTTGATTCATCAGAACTGAAATATATGTTTTGTTTTGAAATAGATCACTAGTAAACACTATAGAGTATGAATAAGATCCTAAATTCTCCTTGTTTTTTTTTTTTATCCACATTGTTCATTATATCAATATATATTCTTACATCCTCTGGGGGAAAATAAAATGGAACAACAAGAACACAGAAGAAAATTATGAGACAATACAGCTTTAAAAGATGACAAAGGTAATTTATTGACAGAAGAAGAAATAGAAAAACATTATATTTTAAATTAAATTGAATCGTTGCCTTAATATTTACAAAAGGTGATGAGCATTTGAAACCAAAAAATGGATATACTTTCCTCAAGGGAGGAAAAAGAAATATTAGAGAGAATCAGGATCAGGTGAAGACCAGATTATGAAGAATTATATCACATTAGGAGCAAACACAGGAGGATTATGATAGAAATGGTAAATGGGCAGGAAAGGATTTAAAGTCAAGGGAAGCAAATAAGGAAAAGGCATTAGTGAAAAAAAAAAATCACAACCTAAGAACAAAGAAGGCCATAAAATCACTTGGGTAAGCTTTAATTTAGAAGAGAGAGCAACCAGAATTGCTGCTCAGTGATAACTTTAAAATACCAAATGTACCAACTTGCCTGTGTCTACTATCCAAATAAAATCGTAGAGAAAAGCTAATAATGTGGCATCTTCCACTTACCTGCCAGAGAAAAGGTGACCTCAGCTTCCAATTCTCAGAAATAGCCTCCCTCACTCCCACAGTCTCCCTTCTTCACTACCTATCCCTGATCCATTTTCCTCCTCAATATTTGTAACTTGTTCTCAAAATGCAAATTCGATCCTAACAGTCTCCTGCTCAACACTCTTTACTGGCTCTCCATTGCCTACAAGTAAAGTCCAGGTGAAGAAGCTGAAGTCCTAGGTTCAAGATTCTCCTGCATTCTGTCTCCTAGATTCTGAGGGAAAGTAGGCCCTCACCACACACTGAATCTCCAGGTGGGAACATCTAGTGGGCAGTTAGATATGGCTGAAGCTCAGATATATTTGTGTTTTCACTCTCCTTTGTTTTCACTTCCACAAAGGCCCTGAGCTCTCCAGCTACATTGTAACACTTTCTGTCCCTAAGTGCACAGACCTGCCTTGTTTCTCTGCCTTTGTGCCTGCTTTCCCCTCTCCTTGGAATGTTTTTCCTCCCCTTGTCCATCTGGGAACTTTCTGACCCTTTATGACTCAGAATCCTCTGGAAGGCAACAAGGTTGCTTCTCTTTTTTGCATGCCCCTAGGACATAGCATGGTGTCTGGCACAGAAAAAGGATTCAGTATATGCACGTCCCACACATGACATCAAGTAACGCTCACAGACTTCACGAACAGGTCTCTCATTTGCAGCTGCCACTTCAGTTCAGAGTAATTCTGTTTTCCTTTTCCTGATGAACTGGGATGCCATGGCTTTAGGCATTCTGCCATAAACATTTCAAAATCGAGAAGGTGACAATGAATAGTGGGTTGAGGTAGAGAGTAAGGAGAGGAGAGATAACAGAAGACCAGGAATGGCTTCCTCCTTCTAGCTATATCATTTGACTCAGATTACTTAAAATTTCTCATCCTCAATGTCCTTCTCAGCAAAATGGTGAGACTCACACAGGGAATTCTCGTATAATTACAAAATTATACGAGTGATTATGAAACTGCTTGTTTGCTCCTTTGCTTGTTTGTTTGTTTCTAAAGACATCACCTCTCCTCTATAACTGATTAATTCTGGTCAAGGAGTTCTCTCATTTGTGGCCTATTTTTATCCCTTCAAATAGGTCAGGCTTATTACACTATTCTCCCCAGGATTTTGGTATTGCAGTAGCCCTTGAGATCAGAGTCATAGGTAACGGGTAGCATTAAAAGGTTAAGCATTTGTTCTTAATCAAATAGTAAGACAGTAATGGCACTACAAATAGAACCACATTTTTTATATTCTCATTTCCTTTCATGGAAATGAGCATACTTTTCATTTGCTAATGAACTACACGAAGGTCATAGCCATCGTCATACTGAAATAGACACTCATCAGGTAATGTACTACAGAAGTGTTTATAGGTGGAATAATTATTCAATCCATCAACTCGCTATTAGGTGAGTGCCTACTCTGCACAAGGTATTTTGCTAAATCATATGGCAGACACAAAGAAGTGCATGACACACTACCCACAGTCTCAGGACCCAAAATAGATAAATATACACTACGAGTAAACAAACGATTTCTCATAATACAATAGTTAAAAGATAGCTAAAGAGAGTTGCCCATAAAATGTATGCTTTAATCTGATATAATATGTCAATATATTCAATGATCAGCCTTAAAAAAAGTTCTATGGACTGATTTAAAATCATATAAAGTAGGTCTATGCTCCAATCTTCACCCTGAACTTATTCAGTCATTTATACATTCATTCATTCATTCATTTGTAATGAGATGGCAAAATATTTATCATCAGAATTTCAGAAAGTCATAACAAGTAATACCTACCTGGATGTTGAAGGAAGTCATAACAGGTCATACCTACCAGGATGGCAGGCTACAATGCAGAAGCAGAGAGAAAAGCAACCATGAATAAATATAACTAGAAAGAACTGAAGAAACAGTGCTAGATATCCAAAGGCCATGGATAGGCAAAGGACAGTGAAACTCAATGACATTTGGATGATATATCAAATATTTATTATGAAACTACTTTGTGCCTAGCACTGTGCTTGGAAATAGGAATACAAGAACAAATAGTCCCTGATTTTACAGTGGTTGCAAACTAGTCAGAGATACAGAGAGTAGAACAAGTGATTACATTATAGAGTGGTAAGGGTATTTAGAATAATGCTGTGGTTTGAAAGCTTGTGTCCCTCAAAAATTCATATGTAAAAACCTAACCTCAATATGATGGTATTAAAAGGTGGGGCTTTTGTGAGGTGATTAGGTCATGAGGGTGGTATCATTATAAATGGGATTAATGTCTTTATGAAATAGACAGAGATTTCTAGCTCCCTCTGCCCTATGGCATAGTGAAAACAACAACCATCTAAGAACCGGGAAGTAGACCTTCACCAGACACCGAATCTGCAGGTGGGAAAATTCAGTAGGCAGTTAGATATATCTGAAGCTCAGGAGAGAGAGAGAGATGTTTGAGAGTCATCAACAAAGAGATGACAATTCATGCCAAGAGAATGTTTAAAACCACCCAGAGGGAGTTCCCTGATGGTGTAGTGGCTTAAGGCTTCGGCGCTGGCACTGTCAGTGCTGCGGCCTGGGTTCGATTCCCAGTCAGGGAGCTACCCACATACCAAAAAGCAAAAAAAAAAAAAAAAAAAAAAAAAAAAAAAAAAAAAAAAAAGAATGGATAAAACCACCCAGAGCAGAAAGAGGGTCCACAACAGGCAATTAAAAATAATGCCATATAAGAAACAGTTTTTTTTGGACTAAGAATTCTATGAAGATATACTTTTTAGAACACCATAATACTAGAAGAGTGACTTTCTTTCTTACACAAACTGCATCTCAAAATTAAATAAAGAATATTCTTTCTGATAAATTTGTAGAACGTCTCCATGATATTTCTTTTTATAATAGTATTTACAGACTGCTTATCAGGTGCCAAATACCATGCTAAACACCTTACACAGTTTTTTTCATTTCACCCTCATCTTTGGAAAAATGAGAAAACTTAAGCTTAGTGAAGTTAATTGCCACAACTAGTAAGTCTCAGAGTTGAAATCCAAACACAGGAATCGGATTCTAGAGGCTACACTTCTAGCCCCTACATAATTCAGTAATTATGAATGTTAGGATTGGATGGGACCTTGGAAGTTATCAAGTTGAAATCTCCCTGTCAGAAGAGTAATCTCTCTATAATAAATTCATATAATTCAATTCATAATAATGAACACAGTACCTCAAAGGACATCTCATTATTTGTTAAATAAACCTGGTTTCTTATATAGGAAAAAATTGCCCTCCATTTAGCTTCTATTCTTTGGAATTAGAGAATAAAAAAAAAAATGAGGTGTGAAAAATGAGGAAAACAATAGTAAAAGTCACTAACAGGATATCAAGCCTTGATAAAATAGTACAAAATGGAAAATATGAATAAAAATTTGACATGATACAAGTAAAAATTCTTAATAAAATACTAACTAATTGAATCCATAAGAAACATGACAAGTAGAATTTAGTCCAGGAATACGTGAATAATTCAACAACATAATCACATCAAAAAATTAAATGAGATAACCCATATGATTATATTGACAGATGTTGAATAGGTACTTCTTAAAAATCAGCATTTCATTCAGAATTTTAAATATAAAAGACATAGAAGGAAATTACTTAAGTGTGATGCAAACTATTGCCAAAAAGCAGCTAACAGACCATAATAGTTATATGCTTATATATGTCATTTTCACTAAAATTATGAGATGATATAAACCTCCATCTTATTCCACATCATTTAAATTTTCACTTACTCAATAAGATGAAAAATATCAAATAATTGGTATAAATATTATACAAATCACAACAAAAATTTACTTTACCCATGAAACTCTAGCATTAAGCTATAATAAGAGAATTTGGGAAGATGTCTTCATGCAGGATAAATATTTAAAAATTAATTGCTTTTGTCTGTACTACTAGTTACCAATTATTATTTGGAATAATAAAGTAGCCCATTCATAAAAATCATAAACACTATAACTAGCAATTAACTTTATAAAAAATGATGCATGAGCTATACAAAGAAAGCTATAAAACCTTATTAAAAGATGTAAGAAAATAAATGGAGAGACAGACCATTTTCTTATACGGCAAGACTTATTTTCATAATGTGGTTAATCCTTACCAAATGCCATGCAATTGCAATCAGAATTCCAATTCTTTTCTTAGAACTGGGCAAAATTATTTTAAATTTCATATAACAATGAATTTTTGAGATAGCAATAAAATCTTTAGTATAACACAACCATTTTAAAAAGCATACTGTAATTATAAAAACTATAGAAAGCATCAAAAACTCTTATAATCAAAACAGAATAAATTTCCACAAAAATAAAATAGGAGAATGAAAGGAAATAGAGAGTTGAGAGATACCCATATATTCATTTACATAGGAACTTCATGTATTACAAAATTGGCATTTCGATTCAATGGGAGAAAAAAAAAACAGTTTTTTAGAGCTGATATTAATCTAAAAAACACTTAAAGAGCCCAATTTATGTCTTAAACAAAAATAAATTTTATATAAATTCAAGAGCTAAAGGTAAAAAGTAAAAGCATAATAGAGCAATAAAAAAGTTCTTAATATTGGTATAACCTTGGGATGGTAGAGAACTTCTTCAGCAAGACAGAAAACCTAGAGCCATAAAAGGAGAAGCACATAATTTGCTTATATCCTTTTTTGTTTTTGTAATTTTATGAAAACATATCGACTAGGAGAAAAGTATTCGCAACTCATAAAACTGAGAAAAAAAATGCAGTGGACAACTATCATTTGCAGTGTTCAAACTCTTGAATATTTGTCCTACATTTTGATAACTTTTACCACATTCTTAATCCACCTTCACAGAGTGAAACTCAGAAACCCCACTTTCCCAGCACCCCTTCCAGATAGGCCACAGCCATGTGACCCGTGTTCAGACAATTACATGTGGCTTCATGAGTCTTAAGGTCCAGAACTAAATCACCTGAGGAAGCAGGCTCTTGTGAGGTTAACTGATTTTGCAGGAGTTGGGAGGAGACAGCTATAGGAGTTAATGTTCTCCTAGGGTCAGTTCTGTGTATTGTTCCTGAAAGCTAGACCTCACACCTGTTTCTCAAGACCTTCCACTGAGTCTGTGAGCTGCTCAGTATCCTTCAACAGATTCTTGACTGCCTAAACCAGCCAGCTTCCATTGTTATCAGCTGAAAGCCCTCACCGATGCAAAGGGCTAATATCCCTGATACAGGAAGACACATACACAAATTGATTTTTAAAAGAAAAATAAAAGACAACTCAAAGGAAATATGAGCAAAGGACATAAATAGGGAATTTGAATTGATAAATAATAAGCATAAGAAAAAAAAAACTTGTCCTTACTAATAGCTGAGAAAATTCAAATGTACCAGTAAACAGTGAGGTAAACACCCCCCTTTTATCCATTATATTGGCAAAAATTACAAAAAGCAGTAATATCCTGTGTTGATGAAGACACCAGAAAGGAAGAGCCTCATACATTGGTGATAAATATTTCCATAACCTTAAAGCAATCTGGCCACTGCTACAAAGCTGCAAGTATCCTTGAATTCAGCATTTTTATTTGAAGGATTTTATTCTTCAGAAATAAAAACTATAGCACATATGACATATGTAGAAGAATGTTCATTGTAACATTTTCTGTAGTGTCAAAAGCAACCAGATCACCCAGCTGTAGGAGTTAAATGAATTTGATTTTATCCATTATAGAGTATTATGTTCCTTGTATAATCAAATTTTTATAAAATGTACAAAATGTAGTAATGTGTTTGAAAACATATGTTAGGATGCATATAAGGTGATTAACATAAGCACAGAAATATGTGATCCAGAATGAATCAAAATGTAGGGAGGTTGTGCAAAAAGAGGAGAAAGGGAGAGGAGGCAGAAAGGAGATACTGGTTCACAAAGTGGCCCCCACACATAGGAGGCAAAAAGAGACCAAAGACGAAAGGCAGAACACTCCAGATGAATAGGTGGCAGTGTTAAAGAGAAAGGCCGTAAACTTAGAGGCTTGTCTTTTTGAGCTGCAAAGCGAGTAGAATCAGTGATGTACTCAGTTCAGATGGTCTCAGCAACACATTGCTTTCTCAAGGCTGCATCCTTGAAAATGGTTCCCACTGTGGAAATGGTGGGAAAGTGTACATTCCAAGGACTGGGGACGGGTGAGGAGCCTCTGATTGCCCGAGTCCGGCTTGTAGTCACATCCTCTCAATGACTTCCTCCAACAGAAGGTGAGAAAAAAATATATTTCATCCACGGGCATTCCACCGTATAGTCCTAACTGATGATATGGGAAAGTGGACAGAAATCCAAGATGACGAAATGAACACTGCGCCTACCTCCTTCCACGAAAACATTAAAATTACAATGAAATTACAGAACAATCAACCTGGAGAAACACTGAAGTATAGCTGAAGAGAAGTTTTATCATTAAGGGTACAAAGAGGAAACTGTGTCAAGACCAGTAGGAGGAACAGAGACGCAGAACAGGCCAGGGGCTGGCCCCACACCTGCATGTGGCAGTTGAGAATCAACAGAAAGAGATATCTCAGCCACGCACGTTCCTTCCAGGGGAGCAAGGGACCCCAACTCCACAGCTGGTTCCCCGCCCAGAGCACAGGTGCCAGGAAAAGAAGCGCCCCCAGTATCAGGCTGTGAAAAACAATGGAGATTCCAACCGTCCAAGTGGCACGGAAGGCTGTGGGAAACCCAGACATCCTCTTAAGTGGCCCCCACAGAGACTCACTCCCTCGCAGGCACTCACCCTGGGCTTCGGTGAAGGGACAGTGACTCGAAGAGCCTATTGTGTGGCTTTAGGACGAGGCGTGGAGGGACAGTTGCCATTTTCGCTGTGTGGAGTCCTCCTCCCAGCAGCCGGGAGCCATCTTTCCTGTGTTGAGCCCTCCCCCACAAGGCAAAATCTGAATCTGATTCGTCTGGCCAGCTGGGCTCACTCTACCTGCTGACTCACTGGGACCCCGCTTCACCCAACTCCCCCAGGGACAGAGGTACCTCCTGCCCCACCCACATTGCACTCTTTCTTAGAAAACTATTGGGGTCCCAGGGGCCCCAGGTGGATGGCGACTGGCCTTGGTGTGCTCGGAGACTTTTGCTGAGTAGCTCCAGACTCAGCATTGGCACCAAACCAGAATCTGCCTTAACCTAGCGAACGTAACTCTTCCCTGAGACCCTGCCTCACCCAACTGGCATACCACCGGAGGCTTTATCAGCAGCCGAACCTCAAGGTTAGCTCACACGTGGCAGCAGGTGTCAGAGAATGTACACCCTGCTGATCAGGGAGGGACTACTGTACTTTGTCTGCATAGCCTTCTCTGACAAAGGTAGACCAGCAACTTCCCTGTGCGTTTCTGTAACACTCTATACTTACCACTTCTGCATCATAAAGAACAGGGTCCAACTGGGCCACATTGGAAAAAGAATTGTCTTGGGTCACACATAAAATACACTAACATTAACGATAGCTGATGAGCTAAAAACAGGTTCATGTATACTTTTCGTAATGTTCTAAGAAAGTTTACAAACTTGTGTTGGGCCACATACGGCCCAAGGGCTGCCAGTCGGACAAGCTTGATATAGAATATTGTATGAAAAGGGCCTGCTCACTTCTCTTTATCTCCTCAAATGCATGGAATGCTACCTTATTCACCCTCACATCAACTGTACCAAACACAGGGCGTATCACAAAATAAATACTCAATTAATATTTTAGGGAAGTGGGTAACATATTTAAAGTACTGGGGGCAAACAGGCAGCCAATAAATATTTAATGCCCTTTTTCCCTAGAAGGTCTTCTATATTTATAAAAACTACTATTTTGATAAAATACTAAGATTTGATTGATGAAAATAATAACTCTTTTACTTATCCTTCACTTTTACCTGAATGAAAATAATTATTTATTTAAAATGAAACGCTATCGGGTTAGTCAAAGCATATGAGTAAATTATATTAAAATGGACAAAAATTCATTTATATTTTCCAAGCAATTAGAAAGGATTCAGTGTGTATATAAACAGAACAGAATTCCTTACAGGTGCTCCATTAGTGTTAATCTGAATCTAAAATACAGTAGATGGGACGTGTAGTTTAGTTTCAGCAACGCACACACTGGACACACTTTGGGGGTTTCTTGACTCAGGTTGGCAATGTTAATGTGGCATAAATAGCACTCAAACACTAACGGGCCTTAAGAGGAGTTGGGAACTTTTAAAAACCAAAAGAATTTCTATGATTTCGGCATGTAATTAAAACAATAAAATTTTCCAAATATGGATTTTTAAAGTGCTGTGGAAAACTCTAGGGTATATCGCAGAAAGGAGGCAAATCTAACGGTTCCCTCGCCAAAGGAATATTATTCTTTGCACTGAAATGACCTGCTGGTAAACAAAAGAAATGAAAACAAATCTGCATTTGAAAGCACATTAGCCTAACCGTTATTAAATAAAGTAAAATAACAATAGTAGTAAGACTAATACCAGCTATAACTTAAGCAGACTCCAAGGTTTTGAGATGATGCCAAGTGTTTTGCAAGACTTCAGATGAGTTTTATTCCAGTACAAGCAGCCTTGGAAACTCATTTATTATGAGTGAGGAATAAACACAGGGATTTCGTTTCATGGGGAATAACAGGTGGGTGAGTAGAGGAATGCGACTGAATACTTCTAACTTCCGTGTCATGTGTGAAGAAACAGCAGAGAAAAGTCTAGTTCCGGATGGAAGGAGTGGAGCGGATAAAAGGCAGCCCATTATTTAAAGGTGGACAGCATGATCTTTATCACACCTGCCCAAGCAGATTATTAACATCATTCATGGCCAGGTTGTGCCCCATCTCTTTGTTGATAGTATGTTAAAATCAGACATTTCGTTTGCAAAACTTCAATATGGATTCACTTTTTGTTAACCTAATATACACTGAGTGTTTTCACAGTTTGTTCACTATCCCAAGCAAATACAAGATTTAAATAATGAATAATAAAATAATTGAAGTGAAACTAGTGGATGAATGTAGTTGATTGCCTTCATTCCGTAACAGAACCCATGAACTTAATGCTTTTCCCCATCAGAGTGTACCATGTTGAAAGTCAAAGTGATATGCTATCAGTACCCACATTGCTTTTAAATGCTTTGATAAGGCTTTATCAATGCCATTTATTTATCTTGGAATGAAGCCATTCCTTTAGTAATGCAGAAAGCACACTTTCATTCCTGTCTCTCTCTCTCTCTCTCTCTCTCTCTCTCTCACACACACACACACACACACACACACACATGGAAATAAAACTCGACATCCCTTCTAGATTTAACAAACACAATATTGTCAAGTCAGAGAAGGAGGCAGCTGCCCTCTTCCTTCCAGGAGCTGCAACGCTTCCGTGCTAAGGCAAGTCATGTGACATTTCCCACTTATTTATGTTTTTCCTTAATGAAAGGGTGCCTCTTTGTGCTGCAATAGATAGTTTAGATTTTTTAATATTGTTAGTGTTGAGAGATAAACACTTTGGTACATATTGGAGAGTAATAAATTGTGTTGAACATTGATAAACTAACGCAATTACCAGCAAGGTCAGAGAGCCAGCTAATTTAGAAATATCAGTCCCAGGATTTGGAGTTGTCCCCTGGAGAGCTGCAGCCACTTTATTACAGCAGGAGGGTGAGGAGAAAATGGTACATTAGGATTGATCTTTTGATCTAATTGTGGAACTCTGCCATTCCTTGTTTGACCAAAAATGCTTACCAAGCAAGAGAAAACATAGCACAACTAATTGAGGACTCTCCCTTACAAACCAGACAAAGTAAAAGAATTCTGGGAAATAAAGGACAAATTGCACTTGATCTTATTGGCATGAGAGTATTGGTATTGAGGCCCATATTCTTTTCCAGAATGTTTTTTAAATCATAATTCTAAATCAAATTTCATATTTTCAAACATTTTGAAAAAAATTCATTTTCAGATTCATTATTTGTGCTGATAACAAATTTTGAATAAATGTTCAATGCCACTCTTTCGATACAGGGCTTAAATTAGCTTTAGGGGTACCTAGTTTTCAAAAGACTTTCAGTACCAGAAAAGTTTGATTAGCCTTACATATTCTTTAATATTTATTGCTTTGCCTATAAATAATACAAAGAATATGTACTGCCTAATTCATATCTAAAGGTACATTTATTCTAGAATATCTGAATTCATTCTAGAACTACAAGTCTAATGTTCTGTTGTCATTAATATTGTTACACTTAACATCATTTAGTTTAGCTTTCACCCAATATCTGTAAGGTCCTGGGCCTTTAGGAATAATTTGACTGATTGTGTTAAAGTCAAACTATGTAACGTCCTGATTCCAGGGCCTAAATAGAGTTCAATTGAAATAAGATTCCTGTTTAGCTGCCAGGCACATCATAGGCACCGTCAAATTGTGTTATTTAGGAAAGCTATTTTAAATCTAGTCCCTTTTAATATGTAATCCCATTTGGCAAAGGAGCTTCTCAGGAAGCACTAAGACTGAAAAATGATTAAAGGGTATTTGCAGCATGTCAGAAAGGCATGGAATTTACAACATTGCACAAGTTCAGATTCTCATATCAGGCAATAATAAAAACATCTGAGGATTCTGCCCTAATATTTGTATGCAAGTGTGTAAATTACTTACAACTAGTAAATTCTGATAATATATATATATAATAAGGGTGGATTATATCTGATAACCTTTCCCTTGGGTATCATAGTTCCAAAGCAGAAACTCTTTAATGTACGAATATAAGACAACTAGGAAATACAAGTAAAAATAATGAAATTGTTTACTGCAATTCCAGTTTCAAAAGGAATCAAGTTCGCCTAACGGTAAGATAGCTAACAGGAAGGGAAAAGTTAAGGAGCTGCGTGGGGAAAAGGCATCACTGCTGCGTGGTTCTAGACGCTTTCAGTTCTTGCCAAGGTTCAACTCAGGGCCTGCAATTTTCAGACTCACAAACACACACCTTGCAGACTCCAGAGCCTTACAGCTTCAATGTTTTCCTCTTACGTCCTCGGTTGCTATGAATGTAACTATATGATGGAGTACCTAAAGCCCACTGAAGTGTGTTAATATTTTAAAAACGGGGTCTTGAGGATAAGCCAGAATGTTTACAATTCTGTCCTGTGGCAGCAGCTTGTACTAATGCACGCAGCAAATAACGGATGTCAAATTGATGCAGGCGGCCCAGCTGTCTGCCCTTTGTCTGTAGCTTTAATTCCCAGAACGGGACTGGGGTAATCCCTTTGTGATACAATCAGCTCTAGGGGTTTAGCTACTTATATTACATTATTGAAAGGATGATGAGCTGATGATGAGCTGATAACAGGAAGATTGCATTAGGCAGAATATTAGCCCAAACACCTCCAAGCTGCTTAGCCAGCTCTGTTGCCGGAACGTTAGATACAGTTTTTGTTTTTGTTCTTCAAAAACAAGTTGAAACTGTCTTTGGATAAATCTTAAATAGTTGGGCTGGGAGAAGAGTCTATATTTAGACTTCATTAAAGAATGATCTCCCATAAAGAAGATAATTTGCACAGTAAATGAAAAACAGAGAAAAATGTGAAATAGAGAGCACATTTGTATATTACATAAGACACATATATAATATATAAATGCATATATTATATACACATAACAATATACTATTGTTTTATAAAGTAGTCACACAAACCAATGGATTGGTCATAAATTACATCATGATTTAAAATACACATTTTGAAAGGATTCCTACCAGTTAAGTTATAATGTTGTCAATTATACCTCAATGGAGCTGGAAGAAAGTAAAATAAAATACTGGCTGCCTTTAATTTTATAAATATGAAACAAATTTCATTCTGGGCATACTTTTGAGGCTGGCATTGTGAGAGAGTATGCCTTTCCTCTATCAAACTTCTCACCAGCAAAGGCATTTATGTTTCCATTCTCCAAGGGAAGCTCGGGCATGGTCTTTGGGTGTCTTTAGCAGCCCTGTGTCCTGTGATCTCATGACTCTTTGAGAGTGAGCACTTCAGAATCTCCGGAAGCAATCTTTTTCCAAACAGGCCAATATTACTTTTCCTACTCTTCAAAATGAGATTCCCTCAAATAAAGTGTTTAATTGGTTTTTAAAAATCATTCAGGACTTATTTTTCATTAGACAATTACTTTAAATTGTTTTTTTTTTAATTGATGAGTTATCATATGATGATTGCCAACATGTTCATTCATTCAGTCACCTCCAGGTGAATTTTTCAGAATGAAAACAGCCTAGAGACAGCACCACTTTGGGGAGTACGTGAGATAAAAGCGATTTTGAGAATTGTTCTAAGTAAAGTGATGGAAAGAAAGAAGTAAAATGGACTTTTTGGCTGCAGCAGAACCACTGCCTAATTGCCTGTCCAGCACTGCTGATGGGTAAAAATGTATTATAAATTGGGGAACTACTATATATCTCACCAAAGCTATGTGGCTGGCACTATATAGAGAATTCTCCAAACTAGGAAGGTGAATGAAAGTGGTCCAAAGGTACAAACTTTCAGTTACAGATAAGTAAGTTCTGGGGATATAGTGTGTAGCATGTGACCACAGTTAACTATGTTATACTGTATATTTTGAAGTTGCTAAGAGACTTCA
>PVJL010015711.1:0-23306 GCA_004026885.1 Lyroderma lyra | reverse complement strand
GTGGGTTAGGGAGGGGAGAAAGGGGAGGGGGTGGGAGAGGAGGGGGGGAAGCTAAATATAAGGTGATGGAAAGAGAAGTCACATTAGGTGGTGAACTTATTATACATCAAGTTGACAATGCACTGTAGAATTGTATGCCTGAAACCTATGTAATCCTTGCTAACAGATGTCACCCCAATAAGTCTAACCATAAAAATGAATTAAAAAAAAACTGTACTATAAAACTATTAGAAGCAATGAATGAATACAGTAGAATTGCAGGATACAAAATCAATATACAAAAATTTATTGGATTCCTTTATGCTAACAATGAAATTTCAGAAAAAGAAAAAAAAGCAATAACTTTTGCTATCACCACAAATTGAATAAAATACCTAGGAATAAACTTAAAATTTTTGAAGGACTTATGCACTGAAAAATATAAGACACTATAAAAGAAATTGAGGAAGACAAAAAAAGATATTTTCTGTTCATAGATTGGAAGAATAAAGACAATTAAAATGAGCATATTACTTAAAGCAATATACAGATTTACTGCAATCCTATCAAAATCATGGCAACAATTTTTCAAGAAATAGATAAAAAATTATCAGATTTATATGAAATTTAAAAAGACCTTAAATAGTGAAGTCAATAAAAAAAAATAACTGGAGCCATCACACTCGTTAACATCAATTTATACTACAAAGCAACAATAGTCAAAATAGCATGGTATTGGCAGGAAAACAAACACAGAGACAAATGGAATACAATTGAAAACCCAGAAATAAAGTCACATATATATGGGCAGATAATATTTCACAAAGGTACCAAAAACATACAATAAAGAAAAAAAAACCTTTTCAGTAAACTGTGCTGAAAAAATCGGAAAGCCAATTACCAAAAAAAGAATCTAGAATGTGATCTGTCACCATATACCAAAATTAACTAAAGATATATCAAAGACCAACACATATGACCTAAAACAATAAAGTGCATAGAAGAAAACATCTGTATTAACTTATGAACCTAGGGTTAATGAAAGTGTTTGTGTAATTTACCTCAAAGGCAAATAAAACAAAATATAAGCAAAAGTAAGTGAATGGGATCATATCAAACTAAAAAACATCTGTACAGCATAAGAAACTATAAACAAAACAAAGAGGGAACCAACTGAATGGAATGAGATATTTGTAAACAACACTTCTGATAAGGGGGCTTATATCCAAGTTATATAAATAACTCATACAACTGAATAACAATAATAAAAAATATTTTAAAAATGAGTGGTAGACTAGACAGACACCTCTTGCAAAAAAAATGTATAAATGGACTTCTCAGCAGAAACTCTACTACAAGCCAGGAGAAAGGGGAATCAAATATTCAAAACTTTAAAAGAGAGAAACTTCCACCCAAGAATAAATTAGCAAGCAAAATTATCTTTCAGATATGAAGGAGGAATGAAGACCTTCTCAGACACACAGAAGCTGAGGGAATTTGCCAGTATGAGGAGAGCACTTCAAGAAATACTGAAGGAGGTTCTTTGACTTGAAACAAAACATCAGGACAAATGGAATAGAGTTGGGGCAACAAGAAAGAAACAAATATAAAACAAAACAGCAACAAAAAAGTAATGGTCACAGGAAATCCTCACATATCGATCATCAGTCTAAATGTTAATAGACTGAACTCACCAACAAAAAGACACAGAGTAGCAGACTGAATTTAAGAACAAAACCCATTTATATGCTGTCTCCAAAAGACACACCTAAGCCATAAGGACAAACACAGAGTCAGAATGAAAGGATGGGAAACAATACTCCAAGCCAATGGTAACCAGGGAAAAACAGGAGTTGCCATACTGATATTTGATGAAATAAACTTCAGGTTAAAAAAGATAGCAAGGGACAAAGATGGACATTACATAGTGATAAATGGCACAATACAACAAGAAGACTTGATACTCATTAATATATATGATGCCAAGCAGGAAGCACAAAAATATACAAAATAACTACTAACAGATTTGAAAGAAAAAACTGACAAAAGCACAAACAGTGGGGGAGATTTAAACACCCCCTTAACAGCCATGGACAGATCATTCAAACAGAAAATAAATAAGGAAATATCAACTCTAAATGACACATGACAGCAATTGGACATAATTGACATTTACAAGACAACTCATCCAGCAAAAACTGACTACATCTTCTGATCTAGTGCACACAGAACATTCTCAAGGATACACCACATGCTGGGACACAAAAGTAGACTCAGCAATTTCAAGAAGATCAAAATCATACCAAGTGTATTCTCAGACCACAAAACTTTGAAATTGGAAATCATCTCTAAAAGGAAAGCAGAAAAAAAAAACCACATGTACATGGAGATTAAACAACATTTTATTTAAAAATGACTGGATAAAAGAACAAATAGAAGAGATTAAAATATTTATAGAAACTAATGACAATGAAAATACAACATATCAAAATTATGGGGACACAGTGAAAGCGGTAATAAGAGTGAAGTTTATATCATTACAGGCTTATCTTTAGAAACAAGAAAAATCACAACTAAACACCTTAAAATTCCATCTTAAAAAACTAGAATAAAAAGAGGAGATGAAACCCAAAGTCAGCAGAAGAAAAGAAATAATAAAACTTAAACCACAACTAAATTAATTAGAGAACAGAAGGACAATAGAAAAAAATTAATATTACAAAGAGGTGGTTATTTGAGAAAATCAACAAAATTGACAAACCCCTGACTAGACTAATCAAAGGATGAAAGGAAAAAACCCAAATATCCAAATTTAGAAATGAAAGGGGAGAAATTCCCACTGATTCCACAGAAATAGAACAGATTATAAGAAATTATTAGTAAGGGCTTTATGCCACTAAATTTAACAACCTAGAAGAAATGGACAAGTTTCTAGACTGAACCAAGAACTGGATAATTTAAATAAACCAATCAATAGCAAACAAATTTAAATGACTATCCACAATCTCTCTAAAGGCAAATGCCCTGGACCAGATGGTCTCACCAAAAAGCTCTACCAAGATTCAAGGAAAAATTAATGCCTGTGCTCCTCAGACTCTTCCAAAAAATTGAAGATAAAGCAATACTTCCTAACTCATTCTATAAGGCCAACATTACCCTAATACCAAAGCCCAGTAAAGACAACACAAAAAAGAAAACTATAGACCAATGTGTCTGATGAACACAGATGCAAAAATCCTAAACAAAATATTAGCAAATAGAATACAACAATGCTTCAAAAAGGTTATACACCATGATCAAGTGGGATTCAGCCCGGGAACACAAAGATGACTCAACATACAAAAATCAATCAATGTGATACACCACATAAACAAAATCAAAGATAAAGACCATATGGTCATTTCAATTGATGCAGAAAAAGCTTTCGACAAGGTACAACATCCATTTATGATCAAAACACTAAATAAAATAGGTATAGAAGGAAAGTATCTCCACATAATAAACGGCATATATGACAGACCCTCGACTAACATCATACTGAATGGGGAAAAGCTGAAATCTATTCCCCTAAAATCAGGAACAAAACAGGGATGCCCCCTGTCACCACTGTTATTTAATATAGTACTGGAAGTTCTAGCCACAGCAATCAGGCAAGAGAAAGGAATAAAAGGTATCCAAATTGTAAAAGAAGAGGTCAAAATGTCACTCTTTGAAGATGAGTTGATACTTTATACAGAGAATTCCAAAGATTCCACCAAGAAACTGTTAGAAACAGTAAATGAACACAGTAAAATCACAAGATACAAAATCAATGTACAAAAATCAACAGCATTCCTATGTACAAACAAGGAATCTTCAGAAAAAGAAACAAGGGAGTCAATCCCTTTTGCTATCACAACAAAAAGAATAAAATTCCTAGGAATTAACTTAACAAAGAATGTGACAGACTTATACATAAAAAATTATGAGACACTTCTGAAATAAATTGAAGTAGACACAAAGACATGGAAAGATATACCCTGTTCATGGATAAGAAGACTTAACATTGTTAAATGGCCATTTTCCCCTAAACCATCTACAGGTTTAATGCAATACCTATCAAAATCCCACAATCATACTTTTGTGAAATAAATAAAAAAAAGTTATCAGATTTATATGAAAGCATAAAGGGCCTCAAATTGCCAAAGCAATACTGCATAAGAAAAATAAGGCTAGTCATATTACACTCTTTGAATTCAATTTATATTACAAAGCATCAATAATCAAAACAGCATAGTATTGGCAGAAAATAAGAAACATAGACCAGTGGAACAGAACTGAAAACCCAGAAATAAATTCACAAATTTATGGACAAATAATTTTTTATGAAGGAGCAAAAAATATGCAATGGGGAAAAGACAGCCTCTTCAGTATGTGGTACTGGGAAAGCTGGAAAAATATATGCAAAAAAATGCATCTGAGTCGTGAACTCTCACAATACACAAAAATTAACTCAAAATGGTTTAAAGACCTTCATATAAGACCTGAAACAATAAACTGTATAGAAGAAAACATAGGTACTAATCTTATAGACGTGGAGCTCAAGGAAGACTTCATGAACCTGACCTCAAAAGCAAAGGAAGTAAAAGCAAAACTAAATGAATGGGACTATATCAAACTAAAAAGCTTCTGCACAGCAAAAGAAACCATCAACAAAGCAAAGAGACAGCCAACTGAATGGGAGAAATTATTTGCAAACTATGCATCAGATAAGACTCTAGTATCTAAAATATATAAAGAACTAATATGACTTAACAACAACAACAACAATCAAACTAATTAGAAAGTGGGCAGAAAAATTAAACAGACGCATCTCCCATGAATAAATACAAATGGCCAGCAGACATATGAAAAAATGCTCATCCTCATTAGCTCTCAGGAAAATACAAACCAAAACCACAATGAGATTTCACCTCACACCTGTTAGAATGGCTATTATCAACAAGACAAGGAGTAACAAATGCTGGAGGGGATGTGCAGAAAAAGGAACTCTCACACACTGCTGGTGGGAGTGCAAAATGGTACAACCACTGTGAAAGACAGTATGGAGGTTCCTCAGAAAATTGGGAATGGAGTTACTATATGACTCAGTGATCCCTCTTCTGGAGATCTACCCAAAGAACTTGAAAAACCTTAGTCCACAAATACTTATGTACCCCAATGTTCATCACAGCGCTGTTCACAGTGGCCAAAACATGGAAACAACAAAAGTTCCCTGTGACAGATGACTGGATAAAGAAGATGTGGTCCATATACACAATGGAATGTTACTCAGCTATAAGGAAAGATGAAATACTGCTATTTACAATGAAATGGATTTACCTAGTGATCATCTTGTTAAGTGAAATAAGCCAGACAGAAACAAAAACTGTATGACTTCACTCATATGAGGAATATAAAATTGAAAGCAACAAAGAAAAAAGCAAACAAACAAAGAAAAGCCCATGGACACAATACATAGTTTAATGTTTATTTGGAACAAGTGAGGAGAGGATGGGAGAAGAAAGAGAGGGTGGGAGAGTTCGGGTGGGAAGTTAAATATACAGTGTTGGAAAGACAACTCACACTGGGTGGTGAACTTATTATACAACAAGTTGACAATACACTGTAGAATTTTACACCTGGAACCTATGTAATTCTTGCTAACAAATGTCACCCCAATACGTCTAACAATAAAATAAGTGTATAATTGGCCAGGAAATATGTGACAAAAATTCTCAACTTCACTAACAATTAGATAAATGCAAATCAAAACCAAACTGAGATATCACCGGACACTTGTTAGAATGGCTATCATCAACAAAACACAAGTGTTATAGAGGCTATGAAGAAAAAGAAACCCTCATTCACTGCTGGTGGAACTGTAAGTTGGTACAGCCACTATGGAAAGCAGTATGTAATTTCCTAAAAAATTTTAGAATAGAGCTACTTTACAATCTAATAATCCCTCTTCTAGGTATCTACCTAAAAATTCTGAAAACTTTTGTCCACAAATACATACATATGCCAATGGTTTTTGCAGCATTATTTATGATGGGCAAGACATGAAAACAGCCAAAGTATTATTTGATAGATGATTGAATAAAGAAGCTATGATACATATACACAATGGAATATTACTCAGCCATAAGAAAAGATAAAATACTTCCTTTTCCAACAACATAGATAGATCTTGAGATCATCATGCCAAGCAAAATAAGTCAAACAGTATAAGTCAAGAACCATATTACTTCACATATATGTGAGATATAAAATGGAAAGCAACAAACAAACTAAAACTAAGGCACACAGACTATAATGGTTACAAGAGGATTAGTAGTAAGGGGTTGTTGATGAGGGAGGGATGTTAAATATATGATGGAAAGAGAACTGGTAGTTAGCAACAATGCTACACATAGATGATGAATTATTAAATTGTACAGTTAATATTTATATAATTTAGTAACCAATGTCACCCCAGCAAATTTAACAATAAAATAGAAAATAATTAAAAATAAAAACAGTAATGCTTAGGAGATACATTAAATAATAACTATCTAATGTAAATTAACTAAATTATTCAAACAAAAGACATAGAATGGGTGAATGGATAAACACAAAATAAGATCAAGCCATATAATGCCTACAATAAACTTGCCTCAAACCTAAATATGCACAAACTGTTAAAGAATTTAAATAAAAAAAGATATTCCATGCAAACTGAAATAAAAAGAAAGCTTAGGTAGCAATACTTATATTAGAAAAAAATAATGATAATCTTTAAAACAAGACAAAGAAGGGCATTATGTAATGATAAAAGGATCACTCTAACTAGAGAATATAATATTTGTAAATATTTATGCACCTAACATAGAAGCACATACATATATCAAACAAATTTTAACATGAATACATAGAGAAATTGACATGAATAAAATAATAGTAGGGGACTTTAATACCCACTTACATCAATTGGTAGATCATCCAGGCAAAAAAATCAATGAGGAAACAATGATCCAATAGAGCAGTAGAACTTAGTTGATATATACAGAACATTTTTTATAAAAGCAGCAAAATACACATTGTTTTCAAATGCACATTTAACATTTTTCAGGAAAAATTGTATGTTGGCTATAAAACAAGTCTCAATTAATTTCAGAAGATTGAAATCATAGCAAGCATCTTTACCAACAATTATTTCAAACAAATTCAATTACAAAAATAAAAAACAAAACAAAACACAATAGGACTAAATCACATGATATTAAACAACCAACGAGTCAACAAAACATCAAAGAAAAAAATCAAACACCTTGAAATAAATGAAAATGAAAACACAACATTCCAAAATTAATGAAATGTAGCAAAGGCCACACTAAAAGGAAAGTTTATATCAATTACAGGCTTAACTCAAATAACAAGAGTAATCTCAAATAAACAGTCTAAGTTTACATCTAAAGAAAACTAGTAAAAAAGGACAAATAAAACCCCAGTTAAAAGAAGGAAGGAAATTATAAATATAAGAGCAGGAGTAAATAAATTAGAGACTAAAATTAATAGAAAAGGTTAATGAAACTAAAAGCTGGTTTTGAAAAAGTAAACAAAATTACTCAGACTTCTTACGAAAAAAAAGAACCCATATAAATAAATCAGAAATGAAAGAGGAGAAAATACAACTGATATCACTGAAATAGCAAAAATCATAAAAGAATAGCATAAACAATTATACACCAACATATTGAACAATGTACAAGAAATGGATACATTTCTAGAAACATACTATTCCAAGACTAAAATCATGAAATAATAGAAAATCTGAACAGACCAATTACTAGTAATGTAACTGAATCAGTTATCAAAAAATCTTCCAAGAAACAATAGGACAGGTCAGATAGCTTTACGTCTAAATTCTAACAAACATTCAAAGAACAATAAATAACTTTTTTGTCAAACCACTCTAATAAATTGAAAATGAAAGAACACTTTCAAACTCTTATTATGAGGGCAGCATTGCCATTATAACAAAATCAGTAAAAGACACTACAAAAAAAAATTATAGGCCAATATCCCTAATGAACACAGATGTAAAAATCTTCAACAAAATATCAGCAAATATAATTTAACAATACATTAATAAATTATTTGTATACCTTGATCAAGTAGGATTTATTCCAGGGATTTAATAATGGCTTAATATCTGTAAATCAATGATACACACATTAACAAAATAAAAACTAAAAACCATAATCTTTCTAGATGCAGAAAATGTATTTGACAAAATTCAACATTAATTTATGATAAAAATTTCAACCAAGTAGGTATAAAAGAAACCTATCTCAATGTAATAAAGGCCATATATAACAGACCCACAGCTAATGTAATGCTCAGTGTTGAAATGCTAAATGCTTTTTCTCTAAGATCAGGCACAAAACCAGGATTCCCCCTCTATACTTTTATTCAACATAATATTGAAATTCCTAGGCATGGCAAATAGGCAAAAAAATAAACAAAAAATTCCTAGTTTGAAAGAAAAATGTGAAAATGTCAATATTTACAGATGGCATGATACTAAAGACTCCAACAAAGAATTACTAAAATAATGAGTTCAGTAAAGTGGCAAGACACAAAAATAAATATACAGAATTCTGTTGCATTTATGTATACTAATATCAATATATCATAATAAGAAATTAAGAAAAAATTTAATTTACAACCACATCAAAAAGAATGAAATATCTAGAAATAAATTTAACCAAGGAAGTTAAAACCCTGTACTTAGAAACTACAAGATATTGGTGAAAGAAATTAAAGATGACACAAATAGATAAAAAGATACAGTAACCTACTGAACATGGGTCCATATTGGACAAATAGCTCTAACTCCAAATATTTTTTAACTGGGGAAGTGATGCAAAAGACAAGAGCTACCATATAATAGAAAAGAGTGAGTGCAGAATTATAATCATTTTGTGTCCAACCTTGAAAACCCTGTCAGCTTCATTTGGAAAAACTGCTTATTTGAAGACTAAAAATAGTAGCAAATTTGGGTTAGAAATACTGGGGCAAAGAGGAAAACAACTAAAAGGATAGAGGAAGAAAGGAAACATCCCAATCAGAGTAAATAACATATATAAGGGCACTGAAATGTAAGAAAAAGTAATATGCTTGGGGGACAAACAAATTGGTGTGATAGTAGTACAGAATAGTTTTATTTTTATGTGTGTTTTTATTGTTATATTTATTGGGGTGACATTGGTTAGTAAAGATTACATAGGTTTTAGGTGTACAATTCTATAGTACATCGTCTATGTGTTGCATTAGCACAGGATAATTTTAGATAGACTGGTAAGAGCTGAGTTTGAAAACAACATAAATCACATCATGATGGGGATTGTAGACTTTTTCAAAAAAGATTTTTATTAGAAACACAGCTAACATACTATATTACATTAGCATTAGGTGTATACCACAGTTATTAAACATTTATATAATTAAAGAAGTGATCACAGTGATAAGTCCAACAACCATATGGCACCATTCCACAATATTACAATATTATTGACTATAGTTCTTGTGCTATAAAATATATCCCCATGATTTGTTTTATACTTGGAAATTTGAACTTATTATTCCCCTTCACTTTCCCCTAGATTTTTAATTTTTCAATTACAATCGACATTCAATATCATTTTATGTTGATTTCAAACATACAGCATGGTGGTTAGACATTTATATAATTTAAGAAGTGAAACCCTGACTAGATCAATACCACCCTGGCACTATACTTATTACAATATTATTGACTATATGTGTTGTGCTATACCCTACACCCCCATAACTACTTTGTAATGCCACATTTGTACTTAATCACTCCCCTTTTTCATTGACCCCCCCCCCCCAAACACCTCTCATCTGACAACCATCAAAATGTTCTCTATATTTATCAGTTTGTTTCAGTTTTGTTCATTTGTATATTTTGTTCTTTAGATTGGATATGTAAGCAAAATCACATTGCATTTGTCTTTCTCTGTCTGAAATACTCTACTCAGTACAATTCCCTCTAGGTCCATCCCTGCCACCACAGATGGTAAGAACCTATTTCCTTCCATGGTCGAACAATATTCGATTGTATATATGAGCACTGCCCAGAAAAAAAATCCAGCCATAAATGCCTCTACTTTTTATAGTACATGGCTGAATATTTTCTGGACAGCCCTTATATGTAAAACCTCCACTTTATTCATTGATCCATTGATGAAAACCCTGCCTCTACATCTTGGCTTTTGTAAGTAATTTTGCAATGAACATATGGATGCACAAGTCCCCCTGTAGTGTTTTGAGTTTCTTCAGATAAATACCCAGAAGTTAAATCACTGGGTCCTTTATTGTCTCTTGTTATAGCCTTTGTTTTAAAGTCTATTTTTGTCTGGCATAACTATTGCTACCCCAGCTTTTGTTTTGTTTTTATTTTCATTTTCATAAAACATTTCTTTCCATCCTTTTCCATTTAGTCTGTGTGTGTCTTTCAAAATGAAGTGAGTCTCTTGTAAGCAGCATATATATGGGTCTTGTTTTCTTACTTATCCACCCACCCTGTTTGGATTGGAGCACTTAATCTGCTTACTTTGAACATAATTTTTTACTTTCCAGTAAAGATGGCTTAGTAATAAAATTTTGTTTTCATCCTCTTACTACCACATCAAAATTACAACCAAACCACAGAACCATCATCAAGGAAAATCACCTGAAGTCTACAACTATAGACATACAGAAGAAGTCATCTCAAGACCTGTAGAAGGGGCAGAGACACAGAACAGGCTGGTCCTACATCTGCCTAAGACAATTAAAAATTTAAAAGGATATCTTGACTGTAGAGGTTCTCCCCAGAGAAGCAAGGGGTCCTTGCCCTACACCAGGTTCTCCAGACCATGGTTTCAGTGCCAGAAAGAGAAATCTCCATAACTTTTGACTATGGAAATCAGCAGAGATTGTGGCTGAATGAGCCAGAGGGTGGCTGCAGTCCTAAATACTCCTTTTAAAGTACCCACTTACAAACTTAATCACTGACAGAGTCACTTGCTCTGAGCTCCAGCAGTAAGGCATCAGCAAAAATGGCACCAGAAACATGGGGAGAAACTGAGTTTTTTTAAATTTTGGAGTAAGGGCTGGAGGGGAAGCCATTATTTCTTTGTTGAGCCCTCTCCCTCTTCCCTACATGCAGACAAAGGCAGATGCCATAGGTGAGTCTTCATCAACCTGGCTATCACATTTTGTCTGCCCCATCCTAGTGAATTTTTGAGATGCTGGCCCTCCAAACCTTCAACCACACCCAAGTAACTTCTACTGGCTTTTTTATACAACCTGTCTTAGCTCATGTTGAGGACTTTTCTAAAATCTCTCAAAGGTTCACAAAACCCAAACAAGGAGTGTCTGGCTTCAGTGTGTCTCGTACCACACACTTAGCAGCCTTCAGCCTGGCACAAGTGGCATTTGGCCCCAGTGTGTGGCTTAGCCTTTCAAGGCACACCTAAGCCCAATGAGGACAGCATCCATCTCTGTATTGCTTTGTGACTTGTCGTGTCCCACACGACACAGGCAGTGGGGGAACAGGAAGGGTGGTGCAAGGTGGTGAAACACAGTAGTCAAAAATAAGTTTCAAGCGGGGCCAAGGGGCTCTAGCCTCATGGACTGAAAAGAGCCCTGAATCGGGTCACCGTGTAACTTTTATTGGTGAGCATACAAGAAAGTGAGGCGTGTACGGGGAAGTAAAAACCTTCTTCTTTCCAAGATCTGTGATTATCACACCTTAAGGCTGATCCCAAAAGTCCCCATTGTGTTCCAGCATGTATTATGCCTTTACACACACACACACACACACACACACACACACACACACACACATATATATATATCCCCAAGGAAAGGTGTCATTGTTATTATATAAACATACATTAGGGGAGGGAATGGTTGAGCTTATTCCAGCAGATCAAGGAGGGAATGGTTGAACTCATCCCATCAAATCTCAGGCTAAGCTGTAGTGGGAAGCAAGTCAGCCAGGAGGCAAGGGATTAACCTCAGAGAGAGTGAGGAGCTGTGCCTCACCTCTGTAGAGCCCAAGCTCTCTCCTCTTTGCCCCTATGTGACTGTGCCTGTCTTAGGTTGTTCCTCCCTTGAGGAATCGTACCTGTCATTGACTAACCAGCCATCCTCTGGGGCCATACAGGGTGATATGAGGTATTCTATGCCCCTGTGGCCTCCACGCTTAGTTCCTGCCTTAGGAAGTCATGGGGAATGCATGAGGGGACAGACAGTTTGGAAGTTGTAAGGCAACAGTGACTCACACCAGGTAGCCTTGGGCAAGGCACAGGATATATGACCTGCAGCATGTCTTCTCCCAGAAATCCCTAGGGCTGGCATGTCTGGGGACCAGTTTCAAACCAAGCTAGAACATCACTTGGCCACCTCCAAAGGCAAAACACCCACATGGCACACTGGGCAAGCACAAGAGCCCCACTAAAGCAAACCCTGCTTTGTAGGGTCAACCCTTGCATCACCATTTTTTCACTGTAACCATAACCAGTCCTCACAACCAATTATTTATCTCATTGAAATGCAAAAAGCAACCAAAGCTCAAATACAACAGAAAGTCACACCCCACACACACAAAAGACACACCTGAAGCACCTGGCTTTAATGACCAGGGAGACTGCACCACTGAGTTTTACATAGTACCTACTATGTAAGGCTACTCTATTAAGACCAGGAGGCATAGCAGTCCTACATCATACATAAAAACAAACACAGGGAATTGGACAAAATGGGGAGACAAAAAATCATGTACCAAAGAAAAAAAAACAAAAGCTCCAGAAAAAGAACTAAATAAGATAGAGACAAGCTATCTACCAGACACAGAGTTCCAAGCAATGGTTATAAGGATGATCAATGATCTCAACAAGGACTTCAACACAGAAATAGGAAACATAAAATAAATATAGAAGACACAAAAAAGAACCAGTCAAAATAAATATTACAATAACTTAAATAAAGAATACATTAAAGGAACTTAAGAGTAGATTAGATGAAGCAGAGGGTGAAATCAGCATTGTGCAAGATAAGGTAGTAGTAGAATCCAAGATGACAAAGTAAGTAAACACTGTGCCTTTTTTCTTCCATGAACACATTAAACCACAACTAAATTATAAAGCAATCAATCTGGAGAATTATCTGAAGTCTAGCTAAACAGAAGTTTTATAACTAAGAATACAAAGAAAAGGTCACATCAAGACTGGTAGGAGGGACATAGACTCAAAATGAGGCAAACCTCGTGCTGATAGAGAATCAGGAGGTATACCTTAGCTCTGGAAGTTTGTCCTAAAGGAGCAAGGAACCCCAGCCCCATACTAAGCTTCCCAGCACAGAGCACTGGTGCTGAAAAACAGTAGGAACTCTGACCATCTGGTTGTGAAAAAAGGCTGCAGAAAACCCAGACATCTGGTGAGCTCCACTCACTCCACTCTGCTGACTCATTGTGACTCCACCCCACCCAACTCTACCTCCATCAGAGGCACTTGCTTTGGTGAAAAGCCATCCCAGCCTGCATTGCAATCTTTCTTGGAAAACTATCAAAGCCTAGAGACCTCAGGTGGATGGCAACCAGCATCAGTGTGGTCTGAGTCTTTATCTGAGTATTCCAGATACAACACTGGCACCAAACCAGAATCTACAAGAGCACCCAGCACAGGTGATCATGCCAGAACCCCATAGGCTACCTACTACATTAGGATATCCAGCAAGACAGGAAGACACACAGATCTAGCAAATACACAGAAACAAACACAGACAGGCATTCAAAATGAGAGAAAAAAAGAATATATCTCAAATGAAAGAACAACAGAAAACCCCAGAGGAAGAACTAAATAAGACAAGGGAAGGAACTAATCACATACAGAGCCCAAAATCATGGTTATAAGGATGCTCAAGAAACTTACTAAAAACTTCAACAGAGGGATAGAAAACAGATAGAAGGGCATAGAAACCATAAAAAAAAATCAGAAATGAAGAATTCAATAACTAAAATTCAAAATGCAATAGAAGTAATCACCAGTATACTAGATGGAGCAGAGGATTGAATCAGTGATTTGGAAGACAAGTTAGCAGAAAACATCTAGGAAGAACAGCAAAAAGAAATAGAAATAAAAAATAATGAGGATAATTAAAGGGGCTTCTGGAAAAACATCAAGCATAATAGCATTTAGATCATAGGAGTACCAGAAGGAGAAAAGAGAAAGCAAAAACTTGAGACCCTATTTGAAAAAATAATGACTAAAAACTTTTCTAACATGGTGAAGCAAATGAACATAAAAACCCAGGAAACACAGAGAGTCCCAAACAAGTAGAACTTAAATAGGCCCACACCAAAACACATTATAATTAAAATGGCAAAAGTGAAAGACAAAGAGAGATTCCTTAAAGCAGCAAGAGAAAAGCAACTAGTAACTTATAAGGGAAATCTTATAAGACTGTCAGCTGATTTCTCAATAAAAACTTTGCAGCCCAGAAGGGAGTGGCAGAAAATATTTAACATGATGAAAACAAAGGGCCTACAACCAAGATTACTCTATTCAGCAAGGCTATCATTCAAAATTAAAGGAAATATAAAGAGCTTCCCAGACAAGAGAAAGCTAGAAGTGTTTATCATTACCAAATCAAAATTACAAAGAATGTAAATATGATTCCTTTAAGATGGAAAAAAAATCCCCAAAATTATGAAGAATATAATGACAATAGCGACATATTTATCAACAATTATCTTCAATTTAAATGGATTCAAAGCTCCAAACAAAAGACATGGAAGGTATTGTGCTGAGTGAATTGTCAGACAGAGAAAGATGAAATTTTATTTAACTTACATGTGAAATCTAAAGAACAAAATGAACAAGCAAACAAACTTAGATACAGAAAACATTTGGATGGTTGCTAGATGGGAAGGGGGTTCAGGTTAAGAAGTACAAATTGGTTGTTACAAAGTAGTTAAGAGGATGTAGGGTATAGCATAAGAAATATAGTCATTGATGTTGTAATAACTATGTATGATGTCAGATGGGTACTAGATTTACCAAGGTATAAATAAGAAGAGGTTATCAGGGCAAGGTTAAAAAAGGTGAAGGGATTAAGAAGTACAGTTATGAAAAAGCCATGGAGATGTTAAGTAAAGCATTAAATTATAGTTAATAATATGGTAATAACTATGCATAGTTCCAGGTGGGTACCAGACTAGTCAGTAGAATCATTTATTAAATTATCTAAGGGCTGTCCAGAAAAAAATCCAGTCATAAATGCTTCTATTTTTCATATTATGTGGCTGGATACTTTCTGAACAACCCTCTTATATATGTCTAATCAATACGCTATACACCTGAAATTTATAAAATTAATTCTGAATGTCAAAATAAATAAATAATGTGCAAAAATATAAACAAAGATTACAGTAATTGTTGATTGATATGTAGTTATTGCCATTTTATTATTTCTATGTTTGATATTTTTCATCTTCAGGAAGTCCCTCTAAAATGTATTGAAATACTGGTTTTATGGTGATGAACTCCTTTAGCTTTCTTTAATCTTGTCTAGGAAGCTCTTTATCTGTTCTTTAATTTTAAATAATAGCCTTGCAGCATAGAGTAATCTCGGTTGTGGGTTCTTGCTTTTCATCACTTAGATTGTTTAGTGTCAATCTCTTCTAGCTTGCAAAATTTCTTTTGAGAAAACAGCTGACAATCTTATGGGAACTTTCTTATAATTTACTAGTTGTCTTTCTTTTGCTACTTTTAGGATTCTTTCTTTTTCTTTAACTCATGTCATTTTAATTATAATGTGTGTTGGTGAGGCCTTGTTAGGGTTCCTCTTGTGAGAAACTCTCTGTGCCTCCTGGACTTGCAGGTATTTTTTAAGCAGGTTAGGAAAGTTTTCAGTCATTATTTCTTTAAATAGTATCTCAATCCCTTGCTTTCTCATCTCTTATTCTGGTACCCCTTTTATGCAAATGTTGGTACCCTTGAAGTTGCCCAAGATTTCCTGATCTATCCTCATTTAAATTTCTTTTTACTGTTTTGATTTTGTGTTTTCTGCTACCTTTTCTTTTAAATCATTGATTTGATCTTCTGTTTTATCTAGGCTGTTAGTGATTCCTTCTATTGCATTGTTCATTTCAGTTACTGTATTCTGCACTTCTGACTGGTTCTTTTATATAGTTTCTGTATCTTTTTTTATGCTTGCTGTCTCTTTGTTGAAGTTTTCCCTAAGTTCCTTGAGCATCCTTATAAGCATAGTTTTGAACTCTGTATTTGGTATGTTGCTTACCTATATTTTGTTTAGCTCTTTTTTTGCAGTTTCCTCCTATTCCTTCCTTTGGGATCTATTACTTTGTTACCTCTATGTTTATTTCTATGTATTAAGTAGGTCTGCTACCTCTCCCAGTCTTGGCCTGGTAGTCTTATGCAGTAGGTGCTCTGTGGAGCCTAGTGTCACATTCTCCCTCATAATCTGCACTATGTGCTCCAGGAGTGTCCCTTGTGTGGGTTCTGAGATTAATCATTATTGACACATCAGTGGGTAGAATTGACCCTCAGGCTGACTGGATGTGAGGTTGGCCATGTACACAGCTTTCATGCTGCTGTGCAGATGGATTATCCCATTGAGCAGGATTTGCTGCAACAGGCTCTGGTGCCTGTTGAGATTACCCTTTGCATATGCCTTTTGTTGGACTAATTGGGTGGTATTCTGTTTTAGTCTGAAGCCAAATTTCAAGTATGTCAGTTCTAGGGCATTTTAATGAGGGACTCTGATGCAGGTCCAGGTCACTCACTGCCTGTGACTGGCTGTGGAGTATTTGGTAAAAGTTGAATAGTTATCTGTGTTTGGTCATTGGCTATATTAAACCTGGAGGTGTATAGGAGAGGCAACAGTGTGAACCAGGGATGGTTGCCACCAGTACTGAGACAGGTAGCTCTGCAAAAAGCCAGGACACTCTGAGGCCTGTTGTCACCTCTCTCCCATTAGGTTTAGCCTTTGATAACACCTCACGCACTATGCCAGTTGGGTGAGGTGGGATCTTATGGGAGAACAAGTTGTGCTCACGAGGTTAATATAAATTCTGGTTTGGTGCCAGTGCTGATCCTGCAGCTACTCAGCTATAGTCTTAGAGCATACCAAGGCTAGCCAGTACTGCAGCCTACATTGGGCCTGTAGACCCCTTATAGTTGTCCAAGAAAAAAATGTAATGCAGGCTGGGCTGCCTGCTTATGAGAAATTGCCTCCAGCATTGAGTAATTTGGGCAGGGTGATATAAGGGGAGCTTACCAGACAAATTCAGATTCAGATTTAGCCTGGATGTGGGGGGACAGTTCAACACAGGAAAGATGGCTCCCACCTGCTAGCTGTACAGTAGGAGTATTCAACTCAGAGAAAGTAGTTACTGTCCTTCCAGTCTCCACCCAGAAACCACACAACTGTTTTTTCTTGTATGTCTCTAACATCCCCTAAATAACTGTCCCTCCAACAGTGCCCAATGTGAGTTCCTATGAGTGAGGGAGTTTAGTCTGTGTGTCAGCCCTTTAAGAAGATGTCTGAGTTTCTCAGTTTCCAGTCTTACCTGGATGGTCAGAATCCCCACTTGTTTTCATTGCCAGATATTGTGGGAGCTCCTCTTCTTGGCACTGGTAAGCTGGACTGAGGTGACTTGTGTGGGTCTGTGGTCCCTCGATCCTCTGGGAGGAACCTCAGAGGCTGAGATATCTCTTCAGATTTTCAACAACCACTTGTAGGAGGGAAGGAGACATGAAGTGGGCTGGCCTCCTACAAGTATTTATGTGGCTTCTTCTTAATATCCATGGTTATAGTACTTCTTTCTGTTCAGCCAGACTTCAAATGGTTTTCCAGGTTTATCATTCCAAAATTCAGTCATAATTTTAATGAGTTCATGGGAGAAGGCAAGCACAGCATTTATCTACTCTGCCATATTGGATCTGTCTTCTGTAGGCATTTTAAACGTGTTTGGTTTTTATTTTATTGATGAAACTAAGGTCTTGTGTAGTCTCAACAGTGGAAGGGTCAGTATAAAATGGTTTAAGGTGTTTTTTTTTTAAAATTCAATCTTTACTTTCAATTCCATATTCTCTTAAATTCTTTTTTTGTCCCTTGATAACATCTCAGGCGATTACCATGGTGTTCTGATTACCTGCAGCTGTTAAGAGTAAGTCCAGACAAGTTTAAAATATAATTTCATATTCATTTTAAGTTTCATATTCTCCCCTCAATTGGCCCAGGCCATGCTCATGATTTAAGAGATGTCTTTCTCCTACTTCTACTCCAGTATTTTGTGATGGGTGGGAAATGTGATCTGGTTCTGGGATAGGTGATACTATCCTTACGTCTGTTAGGCTCAGCACCATTATTCCCCACCTCAGACAGGACTTCTTCACCTTTTTCCTTCCACATTTTCTCATGCATATCTTTAATATCTGTATGTATCATATTGTTGATGATTTTTAACCTGTAAATGCAAGCCAGGCTTCACCAGCTAATGAGAACAAATAATGTCATTAGTATTTGTTAAACAATACAGTTCTTACTCCAAAGTTTTCCCACCTATTTCCCTAGATGCTATCACTCATTACATGGAAATAGTATTTTCCATGCCCTGTTATGGCCTTCTGCTCGAGACTGCTACAACAAACACACTTGGGGAATACTCTTTATTATTGTGGTGGCCAATGGTGTCCCTGTGATAGTTATGTTCCCTACCTGGGGTGCCAAAACATGTAACCCTTTTTAAAGTGTAAAATATATACTGTCTATTGCTTTAATCTATGGTCCTTTGGTGCTATTGTTTTTGGTTGTGTGATAATGGAAGCCCAATGTATTGAGCATAGTTAAAAGAGATAAAATATAATCAAATTAATGGATTAAACAGTGCTTTTTTGGCAGCAATTTGAAGGATGGTTTCAAAATAGCAACATTCCAGTTAGGAAGTTGTTTCCATAATTGGGGCAGGAAGTCATTCTCCTAAATATTTTTTTACTACCTTCACCACTTTAAAATCAGCCCATTCATTATCTTTCCCCAAAATCAGATGCCCATTTTTCTCTAAGCAGTTTCCTGCTTACTTATGGTCACTGTTTTTAGTCTCGTCTTTGACTATTTCCCCTTCTAAATGCCATAGTATTCAATAAAATAACAAAGATAGTCTGGTCACAGAAGAGATCACTGAACTGGAAGTATACATATCTGGTTTCTAAAACTTGAAGAAGTCACTTCTCCTTGGCTAACAAGTTTGTCAAAAGTATTTTATTGAAGAATCTGAAGAAAAGCTTGGACTACACCATTGGCTTTCAGATGAGGTTTTATCAATCCCTAGTAGTTTAGAAAAGGTATTTTATGGCCAATTGTGGGAAAGGCCTAGATGACATGGCTCAAATCGCCCAAGCCCCACTTGATTCTGAAATATTGTCTTTCTTGTTTGGTTTATTTTAGTTAAACCTTCAAATTTGAGATAAATTTTAAATTCAATTGCAGTTATAAATAGTCACGAAAGATCTTGTTAATCTCTTCTTACCTGTTTCTCTCAATGATAGTTTCTAGCAAAACTATAATATAAGAACCAAGATACTGATATCATTACAATCCATCAACATTATTCAGATTTCCCCAGCTTTACTTATACTCATATGTGTGTCTATTTGCATATTTACTTATATGTAATTTGTGTGACCACCATGACAGTCAAGTCAAATAATATTAATAGTTTCATATCACAAGAATTTTGTGTATTGCCCTTTTATAGTAATTGATCCCTTCCATTGGTTTTTACAGCCACAGACACCTCTATTTCCCTGTCTCTCCCTCTCCTAACCCTTGGAAACCACTGATCTCTTCTTCATCTTCATAATTTTGTCATTTCAAGAATGAAAACTAAATGGAATATTGCCAATTTACCTTTTATGATTGACTTTTCTTCAACTTAGCATAAATACAAATTGCTTGCTTTTCATTGCTGAGTAATAGTCAATGGCACAAAGTTTTACATTTTGTTTAACCATTCACACATGCAAAGCCTCCTGGTGTTGTTTTTAGTTTTTGATTATAACAACAATAATGAAAAGTTTCTATAAATATTTGTGCATGGGATTTTGTGTGAAAAATGATCTGATTTTTTTATATACCTAGAAATGGTATTGTTGGATCATATGGTAAATTAACATTTAACTTTATAAGAAAGTGCAAAACTTTTCTTGTTGTTGTTGTTGTTGTTGTTTATATATATATATTTATTGTTAGACTTATTGGGGTGACATTGGTTAGCAAGAATTACATAGATTCCAGGTGTACAATTCCACAGTGCATCATCAACTTGTTGTATAGTAAGTTCATCATCCAGTGTGAGTTCTCTTTCCATCACCTTATATTTAGCTCCCCCTCCCTCCTCTCCCACCCCCTCCCCCTTCTCCCATCCCTTCTCTACTCGTCCTCAAATAAACATTAGACTATTGATTGTGCCCATGGGTTTTTTGCCTGTTTGTTTTTTCTTTGTTGCTTTCAGTTTTATATTCCACATATGAGTGAAGTCATACAGTTTTTGGTTTTTTTCTGTCTGGCTTATTTTGCTTGGCATGATGATCGCTAGGTCCATCCATTTTGTTGTAAATGGCAGTGTTTCATCTTTTCTTATAGCTGAGTAATATTCCATTGTGTATACATACTACAGCTTCTTTATTCAGTCATTTCTCACAGGGCACTTTGGTTATTTCCGTGTTTTGCCACTGTGAACAGTGCTGCAATGAACACTGGGGTACACAAGTCTTTGCAGACTAAGGTTTTCAAGTTTTTTGGGTATATCCCCAGAAGGGGGATTACTGGGTCAAATGGTAGCTCCATTCCCAATTTTCTGAGGAACCACCACACTGCCTTCCACAGTGGTTGTACCAGTTTGCACTCCCACCAGCAGTGTACCAGAGTTCCTTTTTCTCCACATCCTCTCCAGTGCTTGTTATTCCTTGTCTTGTTGATAATAGCCATTCTCACAGGTGTGAGGTGGTATCTCATTGTGGTTTTGATTTGCATTTCCCTGATAGCTAATGAGAATGAGCATTTTTTCATATGTCTGCTGGCCATTTGTATTTATTAATGGGAAAAGTATCTGTTTAGTTCCTCTGCCCACTTTTTAATTGTGCTGTTTGTTTTTTTGTTGTTAAGTTGTATTAGTTCTTTATATATTTTAGATATTAGACCCTCATCAGATGTGTTGTTTGCAAATATTTTCTCCCATTCAGTTGGCTCTTTTTTTGCTTTGTTGATGCTTTCTGTTGCTGTGCGGAAGCTTCTTAGTTCGATATAATCCCATTCATTTATTTTCGATTTTACTTCTCTTGCCTTTGAGGTCAGGTTCATGAAGTGTTCCTTGAGCCCTAGGGCTATATATTTGGTACCTATATTTTCTTCTATACAGTTTATTGTTTTGGGTCTTATATGAAGGTCTTTAATCCATTTTGAGTTCATTTATGTGTGTGGTGTGAGTTCATAGCTCAGGTTCATTTTTTGCATATGTTTTTCCAGCTTTCCCAGCAGCACCTACTGAAGAGGCTGTTTTTACCCAATTGCATACCTTTTACTCCTTTATAAAAAATTATTTGTCCATAAGTTTGTGGATTTATTTCTGGGGTTTTAGTTCTGTTCCATTGGTCTATACTTCTGTTTTTCTGTAAATACCAAACTGTTTTGATTATTGATGTTTTGTAATATAAATTGAAGGTGGGGTGTGTAATTCCACCAGACTTATTCTTTTTATGTAGTATCGCTTTTGCAATTTGAGGTCTTCTGTGTTTCCATATAAATCTGATAATTCTTTTATCTATTTTGTGGAAGTATGATTGTGGGAATTTGATAGGCATTGCATTAAATCTGTAAATTGCTTTGGGCAATATGGCCATTTTAACAATGTTAAGTCTTCCTATCCATGAACATGGGATATCTTTCCACTTCTTTGTGTCCTCTTTGATGACTTTCAAAAGTGTCTTATAGTTTTATCTGTATAAGTCTGTCATGTTGTCTGTTAAATTAATTCCCAATATCTTATTGTTGTGATAGCAAAAGGAATTGACTGTCTTATTTTTTTTCCTGAAGATTCGTTGTTTGTATATATGAATGCTGTTGATTTTTGTATGTTGATTTTGTATCCTGTGACTTTACTGTATTTGTTTATTGTCTCTAATAGTTTCCTGGTGGAGTCTTTGAACTTTTCTATATAAACGATCATGTCACCTGCAAATAGTGACAATTTGACCACTTCTTTCCCAATTTGGATACCTTTTATTCCTTTCTGTTGTCTAATTGCTGTGGCTAGAACTTCCTGTACTATATTGAATAGCAGTGGTGACATGGGGCATCCCTATCTTGTTCCTGATTTTAGGGGACTAGGCTTCAGCTACTTCCCATTCTGTATGATGTTAGCTGAGAATTTGCCATATGTGATCTTTATTATGTCGAGATACTTTCCTTCTATACTCATTTTTTTCAGTGTTCTGATCATAAATGGATGTTGTATCTTGTCAAAAGCTTTTTCTACATCAATTGATATGATCATATGGTCTTTATCTTTTATTTTGTTCATATGGTGTATTACATCAATTGATTTTTGTATGTTGAACCATTTTTTTATGATAGAATGATATTTTTTTTTAATTCATTTTTATTGTTAGACTTATTGGGGTGACATCTGTTAGCAAGGATTACATAGGTTTCAGGCATACAATTCTACAGTGCATTGTAAACTTGTTGTATAGTAAGTTCACCACCTAATGTGACTTCTCATTCCATATTTAGCTTCCCCCCCTCCTCTCCCACCCCCTCCCCTTTCTCCCCACCCTAACCCACTCGTCCCCAAAGAAACATTAAACTATTGATTGTGTCCGTGGGTTGTTTGTTCATTTCTTTTTTTCTTTGCTTTCAGTTTTATATTCCACATATGAGTGAAATCATGCAGTTCTTTGTTTTTTCTGTCTGGCTTATTTCACTTAGCATGATGATCTCCAAGTTCATCCATTTTGTCGCAAATGGAAATATTTCATCTTTTCTTACAGCTGAGTAATATTCCATTGTGTATATGTACCACAGCTTCTTTATCCAGTCATCTGTCGCAGGGACCTTTGGTTGTTTCCATGTTTTGGCCACTGTGAACAGCGCTGTGATGAACATTGGGGTACATAAGTCTTTGCGGACAAAGGTTTTCAAGTTCTTTGGGTAGATCCCCAGAAGGG
>PVJL010015710.1:0-23317 GCA_004026885.1 Lyroderma lyra | reverse complement strand
AGAGAACTCCCCTATCCAGTGCTTTTTTAATAAGTTGTTGTTTAATCTCCACGTATATGTGGTTTTTTTCTGCTTTCCTTTTACAGTTGATTTCCAATTTCAAAGCTTTGTGGTCTGAGAATACTCTTGATATGATATTGATCTTCTTGAATTTGCTGTGGCTACTTTTGTGTCCCAGCATGTGGTCTATCCTTGAGAATGTTCCATGTGCACTAAAGAAGAAGAAATAGTCTCCTTTTCCTGGATGAAGTGTCCTATAAATGTCAATTGTGTCCAATTGCTGGAATGTATCATTTAGAGCTGATGTTTCCTTATTTATTTTCTGTTTTGATGATCTGTCCATGACTGTTAGTGGGGTGTTTAAGTCTCCAACAGTGATTGTGTAGTCATCAGTTTCTTGTTTCAAATCTGTTAGTAGTTTCTTTGTATATTTTGGTGCATCCTGGTTGGGAGCATATATATTAATTAGTGTCAGGTCTTCTTGTTGTATTTTGCCTTTTATCATTATGTAATATCCATCCTTACTTTTACTATCTTTTTTAACCTGAAATTTATTTCATTAGATATCAGTATGGCAATTCCTGCTTTTCTCTGGTTACCATTTGCTTGAAGTATTGTTTCCCATCCTTTCGCTCTGAATTTGTGTTTGTCCTTATGGCTGAGATGTGTCTCTTGGAGACAGCATATGGATGGGTTCTGTTTTTTAATCCAGTCTGCTACTCTGTGTCTTTTTATTGGTGAATTCAGTCCATTAACATTTAGAGTGAGGATCGATATGTGAGGATTTCCTGTGGCCATTACCTATTTCTTTGTTTGTTTTTGTTTTATTTTTGTTTCTTTGTTGTTGCCCCAACTTTGTTCCATTTTCCTTGATGTTTTGTTTCAGGTTGAAGAGCCTCCTTCAGTATTTCTTGGAGTGCTGGTCTTGTGCTGGCTAATTCCTCCTTCATATCTGAAAGATAATTTTGCTGGATAATTTTTTCTTGGCTGTAAAGTTCCACTCTTTTAAATTTTTGAATATTGGATTCCACTCCCTCCTGGCTTGCGGAGTTTCCACTGAGAAATCTGATGGCAGCCTGATGGGTTTTCCTCTAAAGATTATAGTTCTTTTTTCTCTTGCTTTCTCTTTGTCATTAGTTTCTATATATTTTTTATTGTCTCTTTGTCTTCAGTTTTGGACATCTTTAGTACCATGTGTCTTGGAGAAGATCTGTTAGGGTCCAGGTATCTAGGGTACCTGTTTTCTTCTTAAACTTGGGGTTCCAGATCTTTCCATAGGTTTGGAAAGTTCTCATCTATGATTTGTTTGAGTATGCTCTCTGTAGAATGCTCTACCCCTTCTTCTATTCCTCTTATCCTGATGTTGTTTTGTCTCGTGGAGTCAGATAGTTCTTGCAGTGTTCATTCAATCCTTTTGGTTCTATATTCCCTCTTTTCCTCTTTCTGAGCTGTTTCCATGTTCTGATCTTCAATATCACTAATTCTTTCTTCCATCTGGCTGACCCTGTTTCCTATGGCAGTTATTTCATTTCTCACTTCTTTTATGGTATTATTTATTTCTCGTATTTCTGTCTCAATCTTCCTTATGTTTTGAATTTCTTTGTTAAATTCTTTGTTAAATTTCTTTTTTTTTTAAACATTTCTTTTTTTTTTTTTTTTCACTTTTTAGTATGTGGGTAGCTCCCTGACCGGGAATCGAACCAGACCCCAGCGCTGACAGTGCAAACACCAAAGCCTTAAGTCACTACACCATCAGGGAACTCCCTATTTGTTAAATTTCTTTGTTAAATTTTGTTCATGGAGTTCCATTTTTATGTCATTCATCTCCTTTTTTACGTTGTTCATCTCAGCCATGGTGCTCTGCCAGTATGTTTTCATTTCTCTCCAAGCTTTCAGAATGGCTACTTTAAATTCTCTGTCACTTAGTTCAGAAACTTCTAGGTCTAAGAAGCTTTCTTGATGAATTTCTTGATCTTTTTGAGGAGTTTTAGTTTTTAAGGAATTCAGCCTGTCTGTTGGATTCTTCCTCTTTGACATGAGGCTGTTATGTTCAGTAGTAGTGCCCAGAAACCCAGATTGGTACTTTTGTGGTGTCTTGCTGTAGGGCAGACACGAGGTGGCACTGAAGGGGGCAAGTTTTGGGAGAGGGAGGGGATGTTTATTTCTTATTCCTGGTCTCCGCTACGTTTGGAGGTGGTGTGCATCTATCATGGTCCCTCCGCTTCCTGTAGTTAATTAGTTGTTTGGGGAGGCTGTGGGAAAAGGGAGAGGACAACAAAAGTCACACTGGGGCAGCTCCATCTTCTGCCCTATGCTGGGGAAGCTGGGTGATGCGGACCGAGGCTGCTCCTGCTGGCTAGGGTGAATGCTATCAAATCCATCTTTCTTACTGGGCCTGCTTCCATGGCTAAATTTTGGGGCAGAGTCTGAGGGCTTGCACTGCTTTTAGGACACAGGGGCACGTGAGCAGGTGTGCAGTCTGAAGCTGTGTGTCTGGCCCCATGATAGGAAGGCAGCCGGCTCACCTCCAGAGCAAGTGGTAATGGGAGCCACAGCCCTGTGCAGGGGCCGTGTGCTGTCCACGTGGCAGCCAGCCCGCCTCCGCAGCGGGCCAGGAATGGAAGCCACAGTCCTGTGCAGGAGTCGCGCATGCCTGCGCTGTGGGTCCCAAGGCAGCCTAGATCCAAGGTGTCGTCCCTGCTGTTAGAGTCCTTGCTCAGCCCTGCTATCACTCAAAAGTTCCAGAGCCTGATTCCCAAGCTCTGTCCCCAACTCGCTGCTCCAAATTTCAGCTTCCCAGCCCAGCTCCCCAATGACTGCCACTGTTGCTAGGGCTTTTCCTCTTGTCGCCTCTTGGCCTCTCCCCTCCCACGCACTGCAGTCAGCCGCGATAGGGTCCTGTTGCTATCAGTCTTTGCTCCTTCCCCTCTCTCCAAATCGCCCCCTTCTCTCCAAACTTTAGGTGTTTACTTGCAATGCGTGGATATCTCAGCTGTCGTTTTTGTCACCCAGGGTCCTCTTTCTTGGCTCCTGGGTGGGCATTCAATTGTGTTTTCTGGGAGAGGCTTTAGGGACCTCCTCTCCAGTCACCATCTTGTCCTCCTCCCCCAGAATGTAGTTTTTAGTATCATGTTATTCCTCTAATAAACTTCTTTTTTCCTATGGTATCAGTTATTCTATTACTAATTATTCCTCCCTAATTCAATGATCAATTTCCTGTTCAAATATGAAGTCCCACGCACCCTCTTTGCTACAGTAAGTGACATGGGTTGAAAAATCAGGTCTCCTGTTATTGAATTCTTAACAGTGAAAAAAATTTCTCCAATTTTTTTGAAATTTTTGAAAAAGAAGGTGACAACTTCTTAAAGAAGATCATTACAGGTGATGAAATTGGGTTCCATCATTATGGCCCCAAGAACAAAAGGCAGTCAGTCCATGGAATACTGTTCTGAGGGATCACCTTCCCAGCTGAGACCTGAGTTTTGAATTTTTTCAGCTGGGTAACCATAATGATGGACTCGAGTTTTATCACTTGTAGTGATCTTTAATAAGTCCTTTTCTTCTTTTTCAAAAATTGCAAAATTATTAGAAGAAATTTTCCCATTGTTAATAACTCAAACAGCATTCTGTTTGAGCTGAACATCTGAACACACTTTCATTTTAACGTGCACTGAGTGAAAAATGTGAGCATCTGTGTGCAAGGTAAAAAATGATGGAAGGGTGATACCATGTGACTATATAGGATCTGTTATATCTAGAATTGTCTAATGTAACAAAAATATTAGAGTGGAGGCAAAATTTATCAGTCCACTGTCATATAAAATGTCTGCAACATAGAAGAAAGCCCTCACCCTGATCTCAGACTTCCAACCTCCAAAACTATGAGAAATAAATTTCTGTTGTTTATAAGTTATCCAATGTGTGGTATTTTGATATATTTTTTATAGCATCCCAAACAGATTTAGATGGGAGTGAGTGGCATGTGAATTCCCACTCACTTCCATCTTTCTACTGTTGTTACAGCAGACTCAGTAACCCAAGGGCAAGATTCCAAAGGATTCCAAAGACAGTTTCAGGTATGTGCTATTAGAAACAAAAACACACAGAAACTGGAAGAATAGTGCTTAGAAATAGTAAAAGAAAAAAAAAACAGACATTTTTGGAGGTGATGGATATATGAGGGTTGTCAGGAAATTATCCAGCCATGTAATATGAAAATTATAGGCATTTATGGCTGGGATTTTTCTGGACAGCCCTCATATTTAGAACTTCAATTGTTGTGATGATATTATGGGTGTATACATATGTTCAAATTCATCAAAAAGTATACATTAAATATGTGCATTTTTGTATATCAATTATACCTCAATAAAGCTTAAAAGAAGAGAAAGGGATCCAGTGATATACTTGATAATTTCTTTATGTCAGGTATCATTTAATTGGTCTCATTAAGATAGAAAGTAGAGATTTTTGGTTCAGATTCTCCCCAAGCTTAGATGGCCCACTTTAGCCTCTGCACAGCAGCCTCATGCTTTACCCAGAATCCTGAGCCACCACATGACAGCCTGGAGTTCAGTGTCCTCAGTCCCCATTAATGTGACATGACAAATACATCACAGACTCTTTGTTTTTCCTCCTTTAATTTAAAATCTAATTGACTTGTGACATAGGCTTCATTGAAAGCAAAACCATATTTTTTATAATACTGCAAACTTCAAGTTGCTGAAATCATTATTTTAGGCACTATAATGTTTTAAACATCAGGAGAAACTCTTGAAGTATGTTTATTAAGCCTTTTGCTATGTAGTCAGAAATTCCAATTAATAATACCATATTTATACATGTCTCTCTGTTGTGACCATTGTATATTGAGTCATCCTGAGAAAACCTGAAGAAGAAATATGAGATTATTTTTTCACAGAAACCTTCCCTTGGGCTGCTACAACTAAGATGAAAAGTCCCAGCAGGCTACAAATATTTTAACTGGTCATTGTAGTGTCTAGGTAGAATTCCTATAACTTGGCAAGATGAGCTCAATCTTTGTTCTCAGATTCTCTTGTCTTTGTAGGATTTATACTTTGTTGGATTTGTTTGGACATCTGAGGCAGTTATAGAAATCTACTTATATGAGAGGTTGATTCACCTCCTAGGAAAGGCTTTCCATGAAGAAGAATCACGTGGGCAAAGTTTTGTTAAGGACAGAGGACAGTATCTCAGGGAAAAGGGACATTTTGAAAAAGCAGAGTCAGTTACTCCAATCCTGACTTACTCCTCCAGTCAAACTCCAAGGAACTTATGCCTAAATTATAGTGTGAGCAGCCTCTAATAAAAAAAATGAATGAAAAGTTAATGTCAAAGGCACTGGTGTGAAAACACTTCAGCCATGTTAGTTATAGGACATTTGCTGGTGATCGCAAATGACATGGTATTGCTGGCTCATTTCTTCCATGCATCCTCAATGGTCTTTCTGTGTGTCACAATTTATAAACTGATTAGGTAAAGTTACCTCTTTCAACCTAGGAGATAAAATATTTTGTGGTCCAAAAATATCCTCCAAGTCACAATCTAATGTCAAGGGCCTTGACACAGTGTGACCTCAGAAGGACACCATTAGAGCAGAGCTCAGTGATAATTGAAAATGAGAGAAAGGCAGGACTACCTCTACACAGACACTGTGGGCATTTCAGCTTCATAGGAGCAGCAGGCCTGTTGGTGGACATGCACTGCTAGTTAGTACTCTGGGAATGGGCATTGAAGGGAATAATTATTACCTAATTTAACTTTTGAAAGAGAAATAAGGGGAGATGAAATTAAGGGTATATGAAAGACATACACAGAGTTAAATGTTCTTCCATATAAGGATGCAGCATGAAAACAACCATCTGTGGTCCAGAAAGTGGGCACTTACTAGATATTAAATTTGCTAGTGCCTTGATCTTGGACTTTATAGCCTCCAGAAGTGGGGGGAAATGAAAGAAAACAGATACAATCTCTTCAAAACAGCTACTTTATATCAAAAAACAATGGTTAATTGAAATACAGATTCAGAATGAATATATTGTTTACTTCAAGGACCAGTTGCAAGAGATTAAGGCAAAAATCAGCATGAAAAATCACTATATGAAGAGACACTGAGCTGCAGATACCAGACCCAGGAAAAAATGTAACAAAACAGAGGAACTCTTGTGGGGCAAGTTTGAGAAAGGTTGAAAACTGAAAAAGAGAACTGGATTCACATGAAGATTGAAATGTTCCTTTGAGAGGATCCAAAGAAACATGAGGAGAAGCTAGAGTTCTAGAAAGAGAAATTTGATAAAGACACAGAAATGAAACAGAAAACAACCATGTTCCATTTAACATCGGGGATATGTTCTAAGAAATGTAACCTTAGGTGATTTCATCATTGTTACAAACATCATAGAGTGCACTTACACAAACCTAGATGGTGTATCTTAACTAAATATTTAGGATATATGGTATAGCCTATTGCTCTCAGGCTACAAGCCTGTACAGCATGTTACTGTACAAAACAACATGAGATTAAATAATCACAAGAGAAAATGATGAAATCAAGAGACACAGTATAAACAGGAGATGTATGATGCTGCTTCTGGCATTCCACAACATACTATTTTACAGAAACCTATTTTTTGTAAGTATAAAAAGTACACTTTAAAACAATAACAAAAATATAATATATTAAATATATAAACCAGCCATAGCCATTATTATCATTATCAAATATTACATACTGTACGTAATTGTGTCCACTATACTTTTATACAACTGGCAGAGCACTAGGTTTCTTTACAATAGCATCACCACAAACACATGAGTAATGATGTTGTGCTGTAACTTTACAATGGCTACAACCACACTAAATGATAGTAATTTTTCAGCTTCATTATAATCTTTTGAGACCAATATCATATATGTGGTGTATCATTGACCAAAATATCATTACATGGAGCATAATGAGATTATCTTACTTTATAGTGTCCATATACTAGGTAGTAATACTTCATTCTTGATATTATTTGTGTCTTTTCCTATTTCCCCCATTTTTTTCTCATGTGAAGTTTTTTAAAATTAATAGTATATTCAAAGAACCAACTTCTTCTATTGATCATATTTACTTCATAGTTGTTTCTTATATCATTTAATTTCTGCTCTTATTTCACTCTTACATTCTTTAGGTTTATTTTGCACCTCTTTTATAGCTCCTTAAGGTTGTTATTTAAATCTTTAATTTTATGCCTTTCTTCTTTTCTATTTTAAGCCTACAAATTTTTTTCCAAGTACTGTTAGCTGCATCACAAAAGGCTTTATATCTCAGGTTACTATCGCCTTTAAACTAAAACATTTTCTCATTTCCATGATTATTTCTTCTTTATTTGGATGTGTCTCTAATAAATCCCATGTTTGCATTATTTTTATCCTGTTTTATAATCCATCCTTTAACTGAAGCATTTAATCCATTTACAGTTATTAAAATTACTGATATATGTAAATTTTCTCATTTTTGTGCTACCTATTATTTCCATAATTCTGGTTTTCTTTGGATTGACTCATTTTTATCAATATATACTTTTTAATTTCAATTAGTTTACAAGTTATGTTATATGTTTCTCTTCTTTATTAGTTACATTAAATATTTCAACATGCACATTTAAGATAAAGTCTGAAATTAATCAGCAAACTTATTTTACTCCCAAATGACATATTTAAACTCCATTTACATTTCTTTTCTGATTTACATATTATTATTTCCTGGTCTCTTACGTCTGATTTTTTAATTGATCTTACTATCATTGTCTTATATAGTCAATATTAATTCATATTTACCTACTTTGTTTGCTCTTTATATTTCAGACCCTCCATCTGGAAAAATTTTCTGTCCACCTAAGTACACCTTTTAGAATTTTTTTTAGAGAGAGGCTATTAGTGGCAAATTCTCTTTCAGTCTTAAGAAATTACTTTACATTTCTCACACTCTTGAAATATGTTTTCACTCGGTATAGAATACTAGGCTGGCAATTATTTTATGTCATTAAATTGGAAATATAATTTTCTCATGCTGCCTATGGAAGTCTTCTCTTAAGAAGTCACTAATAGAATAATTGTCATTCTTTTGAAGGTAATACATCTTCTTCCCATCAAATAATCTCACTGCAGCTGGTTTTATGGTCCTTGTCTTTGGTATTTTACAGGTTCACAATGCTGTAAATGTGTATTTCTTTTTATATATAGTATTTTTAATTAAGTTGACTTCTTTCTTTTGTGTATTATTAAATTAGGATAATTCCAAGAAGCGAACAGTCATTATCTTTTTAAATATAAACTCTGCCTATTCATTCTCTCTCTACTTCTTATACCTTGATTAGAAATCTTCTTAATTTATTTTTATGTCACTAATATTTCTCTTTTTTTGGAGATTTTTTATTGTTAAATTTATTGGGATGCCATTGACCAATAAAAATTATATAGGTTCCAGGTGCAAAATTCTGCATTACATGCTCCATTCATTGCATTATGTGTTCATTACCCAGAGTCAGTTCTCTTTCCATCACCATATATTTGTGTCCCTGTCCCTTCTCCTCCCTGCTTTTCTGCCCTTACTCTCAGGTAACTACAAATTATTGACTGTGTTCATGAGTTTTATTTCATTGTTGTTTTCAATTTTATGTTCCACATATGAGTGGAATCATGTAGTTTTTGTTTTTTTCTGTCTGTCTTATTTCACTTAGCATGATGATTTGCCCATGTTTTGAGATTTTTGGGGTTTTTTTAAATTCTATTTTGATTATTTCTTTATTTTGTTATTTAGATTCCACATATAAGTGAGATCATATGGTATTTGTCTTTCTCAGTCTGACTAATTTCACTTAACATGATATCTTCTAGTTCCATCCATGTTGTTGCAAAAGGTAAAATGTTATTCTTCTTTATGGCTGAGTAATACTCCATTGTGTAAATGTACCAAAGCTTCTTTGTCTAATCATTTATTGATGTACATTTAGGTTGTTTCCATATCTTGGCTATTGTGAATAATGCTGCAATAAACGTTAAGTGTCCATTTTTTTTGAGTTATTGTTTTGGATTTCTTTGGATAAATACCCAGGAGTGGAACTGCTGGATTATAAGGTAGTTTCATTTTTAATTTTTTGAGGAACCTTCATACTGTTTTCCATAGTAGTTGGATGAATTTGCTGTCTCACCAGCAGTGTAAAAGTGTTCCCTTTTCTCCACATCCTTGTCAACATTTGTTGTTGGTTGATTTATTGATAAGAGCAATTCTGACAGGAGAGAAGTAGTATCTCATAGTAGTGGTTTGATTTGCATTTCTCTGATGATCAGTGATGTTGAACATTTTTTCATGTGTCTATTGGCCATTTGTATGTCCTCTTTGGAGAAATGTCATTCAGGTCTTCTCCCCATTTTTTTATTGGGCTGTTTGTTTTTTTAGTGTTGTATGAGTTTCTTATAGATTTTGGATATTAACCATTTGTCAGTTGCCTCATTGGCAAATATTTTCTCCCATTCTGTGGAACGTCTTTTTGTTTTGTTGATAGTTTCTTTTGCTGTAAAAAAATCTTTTTAGTCTGATGTAGTCCCATTTTGTTTATTTTTCATTTGTTTTTCCTTCCCTGATGAGATCTATCTTTGAAAGTATTGCTAAGGGTAATGTCTGAGAGGTCACTTCCTATATTTTCTTCTAGGAGTTTTATGGTTTCAGGTCTTATATTTAGGCCTTTAATTCATTTTGAGTTTATTTTTGTATATGGTGTAAAAAGTGGTCCAATTTCATTTTTTTGCATGTATCTTTCCAGTTTTTCCAGTGCCATTTGTTGAAAAGACTGTCTTTACCCCAAGGCTAGTTCTTGTCTCCTTTATCATAGATTACTTGGCCATATAGACATGGATTTATTTCTGGACTCTTTATTCTTTTCCATTGATCTATATGTCTGTTTTTATGCTACTACCATGCTGTTTTGATAACTGTGGCCTTGTAACATTGTTTGATGTCTAGTAGCATGATTCCTCCAACTTTATTCTTTTTTCTCAGGGTTGCTATGGCTATTCTAGGTCTATTATGGTTTCATATAAATTTTACGACTATATGTTCTATTTTTGTGAAGAATGCTTTTGGTATTTTGATGGAAATTGCATTGAATCTATAGATTGCTTTGAGTAGTATAGACATTTTAACTATATTAATTCTTCCTATCCATGAGCATGTATGTGTTTCCATTCATTTGTGTCTTCTTTGGTTTCTTTCTTCACTGTTTTTTTAATTTTCTGAGCACAGGTCTTTTATTCCTTTGGTTAAATTTATTCCTAGGTGTTTTATTTTTCTTAATGCAATTATAAATAAGAATGTTTTCTTAATTTCTCCTTCTCCTAGTTTGTTATTGGTATATAAGAATGCAACTGATTTCTGTATATTGATTTTGTATCCTGCTACTTTACTAAGTTCATTTATTGTTCTGGTTATTTGGGGGCAGAATCTTTGGGATTCTCTATATACAGTATCATGTCATCTGTAAATAATGATAGTTTACTTCTTTTCCTATTTGGATGCCTTTTATTTGTATCCCTTGGCTGATTCCTGTGATTAGGACTTCCAGTACTGTATTGAATAAGGGTGGTGACAATGGGCGTCCATGTCTTGTTCTTGATCTTAAGGGGAATGCTTTTAGTTTTTCCCCATTGAGTATAATGTTAGCTGTGGGTTTATCATATGTAGCCTTTACTGAATTGAGATATGTCCCTTCTATTTCCATCTTGTTGAGTGCTTTTATCATAAATTTCTGTTGAATTTTGTCAAATGCTTTTCCTTCATCTATTGAATGGCCACTTGGTTTTTATTTTTCATTTTGTTTATGTGGTGTATCACATTAATTGATTTATGTATACTGAGTCAAACCTTGCATCTCAGGAATGACTCCCACCTGGTTGTGGTGTATGATTTTTTTAATGTATTGCTGAATTCAATTTGCTAATATTTCGTTAAGAATTTTTGCACCTATATTCATTAGAGATATCGTCCAATAATTTTCTTTTTGCTGTAGTGCCTTTTTCTGGTTTTGGAATCAGGGTAATGGTGGTCCTCATAAAATGAGTCTGGGAGCCTGCCCTCTTCCTGGATTTTTTGAAATGGTTTGAGAAGTATAGGCATTAATTCTTTTTTGAATGTTTGGTAAAATTCACTTGTGAAACCATCTGGTCCAGTATTTTTCTTTGTTGGGAGCTTGTTGATTACTGATTTAATTTTATTGTTAGTAATTGCCCTATTTAGATTTTCTGTTTTTTCTTGATTTATCCTTGGAAGTTTGTATGTTTCTAAAAATTTATCCATTTATTTCCAAATTACTGAATTTGTTGGCATGTAGTTGTTCATAATATTTTCTTATAATTTCTTGTATTTCTGTGGTGTCTGTTATAACTTCTCCTCTTTTATTTGTGATTTTATTTATTTGCATCCTCTCTCTTTGTTTTTGTTTGTTTGTTTGTTTTTTGAAGAGTCTGGTTAGTTTCCCAATTTTGTTTGTCTTTTCAAAGACTCAAGTCTTGGTTCCATTGATCTTTTTCATTGTCTTCTTAGTCTCGATTTCATTTATTTTTGCTCTGATTTTTATTATTTCTATCTTTGTGCTGATTTTAGGCTTTGTTTGTATTTCTTTTACCAGTTTCTTTAGCTGTAAGTTTAAACTGTTTATTTGAGATTTTTGTTTGTTGCTTTAGGCATGCTTGCATTGCTATGAATTTCCCTCTCAGGACTTCTTTTGCTGTGTCCCATAGATTTTGGGTAGTTGTGCTTTCATTCTAATTTCTCTTAAGTTACCTTTCAATTTCTTCTTTACTCTCCTTGTTGACTTCTTCCTTGTTTAGTAACATATTGTTTAGTCTCTAGGTGTTTGAGCATTTTCAGTTTTTTTCTTATAATTGATTTCTAGTTTTACACTGTTATGGTCAGAAACGGCACTTGGTATAATTTGAATTTTCTTAAATTTATTGAGGCTTTTTTGTGTCCTAACATGTGGTCTATCTTGGAAAATGTTCCATGTGGGTTTGAAAAGAATGCATATTCTGCTGCCTAGGGTTGTAATTCTCTAAAAATATCAATTAAATTTATTTGCTCTAGCCTGTCATTTAAAGCCACTGTATCCGTGCTAATTTTCTGTCTGGAAGATCTGTCTATTGGTGTTAGAGGTGTGTTAAAGTCCCCTACTATGATTGTGTTACTGTTGATGTCTGCCTTTATGTCAGTCAATATTTGTTTTATGTATTTAGGTGCTCCTATGTTGAGTACATGAGTGTTTTCAAGAGTGATGTCCTCTTGTTGGACTGATCTCTTTATAATTATGTAATGTCCTTCTTTGTCTCCTGTTGTAGTCTTTGTTTTAAGGTTTATTTTATCTGATGTAAGTATTGCTACCCCAACTTTTTTTTCATTTCTGTTTGCATGAAAAATCCTTTTCCATCCCTTTATTTTCAGTCTATGTGTATCTTTCCTTCTAAAGTGAGTCTCTTGTAGACAATATATGCCTGAGTCTTATTTTCTTATCTATTCATCTACCCTATGTCTTGTGATGAGAGCACTTAGTCTATTTACATTTAAAGTGATTATTAATAAGTACATAGTCAAAGCCATGTTATTATTCATGATTTTTATTTATTTTTTGATTGCTTGTTTTCTCCTTTCTTCTGCTTATAGAAGTCCCCTTACATTTCTTGTAATGCCAGCTTGGTTATAGTATATTCTTTTAGCTTCTTATCTTGGAAATTCTTTATCTCTCCTACAATTTTAAATGATAGTCTTACTGGGTAGAGTAGTGTTGGTTGTAGGTTTTTGTTTTTCATTACTTTGAGTATTTCTTGCCATTCTCTTCTGGACTGCAAAGTTTCCATTGAGAAATCTGCTGAGAGCCTTATGAGAGCTCTTTTGAAGGTAAGTTGTTTTCTCACTCTATTTTTAAGATTCTCTCTTCGTTTTTAATCTTTGTCATTCTACTTATGATGTGTCTTGGTGTGGTCCTATTTGGGTTCTTCTTGATTGGTACTCTCTGTGCATCTTAGGTTTGTGTGTCTATTTCCTTTGCCAGGTTAGGAAGTTTTCATTAATATTTTTTAACAGCTTGTCAATTTCTTGCTTCTGTTCTTCTTTTTCTGGTACCCCTATGATCCCAATGTTGTTACACTTGATATTGTCCCAGAGGTCTCTCAGGCTATCCTCATTACTTTTAATTCATTTTTCTCTTTGTTTTTCCACTTGGGTATTTTCTGCTACCTTGTCTTCCAGATTGCAAATTTGATTTTCTGCTTCATCCAAACAGTTATTAATTCCTTCTAGTGAATTCTTCATTTCAATTATTGTATTCTTAATTTCTGATTGGTCTTTTTTATGGTTTTAATGTATTTCTTTATGGTTGTTATCTCTTTGTTGAAGTTCTCAGTAAGTTACTTAAGCATTCTTATAACCTGTTGTCTAAACTTTTGCTCTGGTAGGTTGATTGTCTCCATGTCATTTAACTCTATTTCTGATTACTTCTTTAGTTCCTTTATTTGGGACTTTTTTTTTATTTCTCATTCTGGTTTCTTCTTTGTATTTGCTTCTATGTAGTAGGTATATCTCTTATGTCCCTTAGTGTTTGTCTTATGTAGTATGTGTCCTCTGTGCTCCAATGGTGCAATCTCTTTGATCTTCTGTGTGTGTAATCTAGGATTGTCCCTTAAGTGTATATGTGTTCTTCAGTTGTGGCTAAGTGGTATGTCCCTCACAGCACACTGTTAACTGTCCAAGGGTAGTGGTAGAGTAACACTGAAACTTCCTGGATCACCGCAGACAGCCACTTTTACTGGAGTTCACAAGAAAGACTTCCTCCTTTAGTTTGATGAGCCTGGTCACTCATCTGCCTTGTATGACTCCATGTTGACAGGATAAGTTTCTAGGAGGCCTGTGTTCATGATCTCAGTTGGGCTTCCTTCTCTATATCCCCAGCTTTTGTGTTTCTCCTCAGTCAGTCCTCTGATTCTTGTCAAGGTTGACAGTTCCCCTTTCTATCTGTAATCCTGCTGTGGTCTGGCAGGTTACAGACACCATGTCAGCCTAATTGACCATCTTTTTTTCCCTCCTAGTATTTCTCTCTTTTATTCTGCGTTTTTTTCTCTTTGTGCTTCATTCATGTCATTTGACTTATTGACCAATTCACTAATTCTATCTTCACTTATGTTTAATTAGCTAATAAATACATCCACTTAGTTTTAAATTTCAATTATTATATTTTTATTATATTTTGTACCCTGAAAATTATTTTACATTTCTCTTTTATTAAACATCTTCTATGTGGTATTTTAAAAATTTTTGTCTGATAAGTCTAATATCTGAAATCTTAGGAGGGGTATATAAATTACTGTCATTTTTTTTCCTACAGATTCTTGTGCATCTTAACTTAATTATATGGGGGGCATTAATTAATTAATTAATTAATTAATTTACAGTAGCCTCTCAGTTAACCAGCATTCATGGGGATTGGTAGATGCTGGATAAATGCAGTTTCTGGTAGCCACAGAGTTGCTATTAAAAATAGACCTAACTAATATTATATTTCATACTATATTATTCCATACCATAAACTCTGTATTGTCTTGATATTAATATTGAGATAGAGTAATTAAAAACAAATTAAGACAAATAAAAACAAACAATTTAGTATAGCACAGTTTTATTATAAAAATAGCCTTGTGAATGCAGTGTACAGTTTCAGTTCAATGGCAGTCAATAAACTTAATGAACTTCACTAAAATAATTTTTTAACTTCAGGTAACTTAGGAAAAAAACCACATACATTCTTAAAATTGTTACAGTAAGGGTACAGCGTTTACTGGGTAGACACTGCATAAGGATTATCAAGATCTGATTATGTAAATAGGGCAGGATCAGAATAAGTGGATGTGGATGGTTTTGGATCTACATCAGTAGATGATACAGTACTGGAAAACTTGTGTGCAACTTTCTTGAAAAATAAAGGAATATCAGCTTGCTTTCAGGCTCTACCCTTCTTACACTAAGTCAGGTTTTGCATCATGTGCAGTTGCATAACATGCTGAGAAATGTAGAAGGGTTGTTGTTCTGCAAAAGCTATTATAGTTTAAAATGCTGCAGTAGTTCTCTGCTAGGATACTTTTCCCACCTCACACTCATTATCATCACCCTCTTCTTCCTCTGCAACATTCATTTTCCATGATTCATAACAATTTCAATGATGTCTTCTGTATTAAAGGTATGACTTACCAGAAGGGCTTCTTCCATAGCAAGCCAGTTGTCAAGTTCATCTTGAGACAAATTCATTTTGTAAATAACAGAGTCAACTAACTAACAGATTTCATCATAAACTCTGCTACTGGCAGCAGCACTATTGACTGAGAAGCCCTCAAAGTTAATGGAGAAGGAGGATTCCACAGACATCACAGCTGGATAAAAGCATCTCTAACACTTCTGTAATGTTTCACTTCTCAAATAATCCCAAGGACAACTGACAGTGTAGATAGCATTTTTGAGATAATATATTTTTTCTGAAAGTTCAGAATTGTCCCATCTAAATTAGTCATTTTTCACATGAAACCATGCCTGTAAAATATTTTTACACATTGTATCCCTCCCTGATCCACTGATTGGATCAGACTTGTGACATTACCTTGAAGAAAACATGAAAGTGTTACCATGAATGAGCTCTTTCACAGGAGGATGTGTGGCAGTTATCTAAAAGCAGCATAACTTTACTATTTTCTGGTATTTGAATATTTTAAGCTGAAGGTGTTTGAGAAAACAGCAGAGGCAGGAAGATTACCTCAACTTCCTTTCCCCCTCACTCTTCTTTTCTGAAACAAATCATAAAATCTTCATGTGAGAGGTGCCTTTCATATACCCAGAAAAAAAAAGGAGCATCTTTATTTCTGAAGACAAAGAGATGCCAAGAAAAGTTTGAACAAATAGACCTTGCTGGGTTTCCCCCAGTTTACTATACTTACTTCATACTCCCAGCCTATCATATTCCTTCATGATTGTTCACTCTTAATGAAACCTATCATAAAAATACACAGGTCTAACAGTTCATTCTGGTCCTTATTTCCTTATGATGGCTCCTCTGTCATGTAAAAGTTATATTTAATGAACTTGTATGCTTTTCTACTGTCTATCTTTGTCAATTTGATATTCAGACTCAGCCACAGACTCTAAGAGGTTTGAGTAAAACTTTTTTCCTCTCTACAGGTCATAGGTATTTTAAGGGCAGGGACTGAGTCTATTTTGTTACTTGATTCTAATTTCAGGTAACACAGAGAAGTATTCAACAGATATTTGTTAAATAAATAAATTAATAAAATTGGTAAAGAATTCCATTATATATTTTCTGCTACCTCTTCCAGCTACCATTAAGGTTTGTTTTTTTGTTGTTGTTGTTGTTTGTTTCTTTTTCTTTTGTGGAGGTAAAAGTAAAATAAAATATATCTGAAATATTCCACTGTCTTTTAATATAATGGAAGAGTTACTTGGTGGGGGGAGTAGAAAATGAGGGTAAGCAGTTAAAACACCTCAGGGGAGCAGAGTAAAAAGCAGAGGCATTGTAGGTGTTCTTTAAAATTCTGATTAGCCAGGGAACTCCTGAAAGGAGATATGGCTCCTGAAAGCACGGTTTCAGGTCTTCACCTCCCTTTGAATAGGAAAATATACGTGGAAAGCATACAGGGTCCACCAGAAGTAATGCCCAGACTTGAGTTATGATTTTATTACAAAATCATAACCATACATGCTTATGATTTTGTAAGAAAAGATTTGGTATAGATTACCAGCTCATAAAAATGGTGTTATTTGTATAACCATAAGCATGTATAGTTATGATTAATAATAAAATCATAACTCAGGTCCAAGCATTACTTGTGCCAAACTCTGTATATTAAGAAGAGGAAGCATAATCTTAGGGAATGAAATATTTCAATGTTCCTTCTGTGATTAGCCATAAACTCATAACATCTCTACTATGTGTGCAAAATGTATTAATTCAGCAAATAATCAGCATTTTGCTTCTCTATGGGTATATACAAGAATTAACTTGCCTCCCAGGAGGCCCACATACTCACAAGAGGGATAATATTTATACTTTTAAAAAATCATCTGAGAATGTCTTGGTTGATTTCTTCTTCATTCTGAAGGCTACTTTCAATAGATATAAGATTCTGGGCTGACAATTCTTTTCTTTCAACACTGGAAAAATGTTGCGCTATTTCCTTCTGGCCTCCCCAATCTCTGATGAAAAATCTTCTCTACTTTGAATTGGGAAGTTGATTCTCTGTCACTTACTTCAAAATTTTTTTCTTTGTCTTCAATTTTTAAAAGTTTGGCTATTATGTGTCTTTATACAGATTTTGCAGAATTTAATCCAGATTCTTGAATTATCAAACATTATTTTTTTGACTACCTTTTCAACCTCATCTTATTTCTCCTCTCCTGGGATTCCAATGACATGAATATTAGATTATTTGTTGTAGTTCCACCTGTCTCTGATCTCTTCATATTTTTATTAGTCTGTTTTCTCTCTGTTGTTCATGGTGTGTGATTTATATTGTTCTGTATTGAGTTAATCTTTTTTCTGTCATCTTCATTCTGCTGATGAGTTTATCCATTGAGTTTTACATATTGGTTATTGTATATTTTGGATCTAAAACTTTTGGCTCCTTTTTGAATATTTTTTTTCTTTGTTAAGACATTCTGTGGTTTTGTTTTGTTTTTTTGAGGTCTTCTATAGTTTTACTTTTTTTTAGTGTGTTTATGATGGTCCATTTAAACATTTTTAATGATGACTGCTTTAATATACTTGTCAGATAGTTCTAAAATCTGTGCTATTTTAATGTTAGTATATGTTGGTTATTTTTCTTTTTTAGTTTTATATCTTTATTCTTGGTATGATGAATGATTTTCAATTGACACCTGAATATGGGGATATTATAAGATTCTGGATGATTTTAAAATCTTGTTTTCCAGGCCCTTTGTGACACTGCTCAGGTGAGTGAAGGAAAGTGCCATCTCAATACTGACAGGTTCTTTACTCAATCTCTGTTCACATCTGAGAAGAAGGGTTCTTTTTACTGCTGAGGAGAGATAGGAGTTCAAGCTTTTCACATGGGCTCCTCTAATACCACCATGACTGGTAGGGGGAAGGGTACCTAATTACTACTCACCACATAGTCTCTACTGACACCATGAGGTGGTAGAAATTATGATTCTCTACTAGGCCTTCCCTGATATCATGCCAGTGGGAGGGGTAGGGGTACCTACTTATTTTAGGGTTTGGGATTGGTGGAGGTACAGGTTTTTCACATGGTTGCCAATGAAACTTCAGGGGATGATGACTTCATTACCACTGAATGGTTATGAAAGTTCTGATTCTCCATTAGGTTTTCTTTGACACCATCCTAAAAAGAAGAGGGAACAGAAGTTCCCTGATGGTGTAGTGGCTTAAGGCTTTGGTGTTGGCGCGCTGTCAGCGCTGTGGCCTGGGTTTGATTCCCAGTCAGGGAGCTACCCACATACCAAAAAGCAAAAAAAAAAAAAAAAAAGAAAAAAAGAAAAAAGAAAAAGAAGAGGGAAGGATGCGTTTTTACTACCAGGTGGAGGTAGAAATCTAGGCTTTTCATGTGGTTTCCGCTGGCATCATGTGGTAAAGGAGGGAGGGGTTGGAAAATTTCCTTATTATTACCCAGTAGAGATGAGAGTGCTGGCCCCTCCCACTTGGCCTTTTCTGATATTCTCCCAACGAGAATTAAGATTATTCACCATAGTGTGGCAATTACTATTTCATATATTTGTTCCACTTTTTGGTCTTTTCTGATGAAAGGGTGAAGGCCCTTGTTACTCAAAGTTGTCTGGGAACAGAAGTTTCTTTTTTCATAATTTTTTCAGGTCAACTTAAATAATATGACAATTATTATAAGATTAAAAAATATTATCAAGTAGATCTACTTTAATAGGTATTTAATCATGACTTTTAATCTACAGATTAAAGTATAGTTGGGACAATTCTAGCCTATAAAATTGAAATTTAGAGATAAGAAAGGAAGAAAATGTTTTCAATATATATATTAAAAACAGTTTATTGAAAACAATACAATATTCCAATAAAATAATCGCTATTAGATTTTTGTGAAAGATATTATTCAGTACTACATAATTAAACTTCATTCCACTGATACTGTTTAACATCTAGTTTCATAAAGTCTTGTACTTCTGGAAGAAAATAGTCCCAGAAATTCTACATCTAAAATTTGGTATAGGCTGTGTCTCTTAGGTTTCAGACTATAATGGTGATATAAGCATGTTTCCATGAGCTCATTCCCTGAAACCTAACTACATTAAAATAATAGAGTTTCTGTTAAGGACATTGCTACCAATCCCTTAGGTTATCTTTGATATTTATTTCAGAAATGCTTGCCAATCTGCAATTTACAGTTTTGGTTTCAGATAAATGTGAAGTGAGGAGGAATCTCTGATAGATGAGTAGACTATCATTTTTAACCCAGGAAGTCTATCAGAATGAAGAAGAGTAAAATCTTTTATTGGGGTATATAGTTCTAAAGCATGTAGACCTCCCTGCAACATTTCATGCCAATTTATTTGATTATCGCAAAGGTTAAAATATGTTATGGTCAGCAGAGGAATTGTTGAATCTACAGCAGCTTAGTATCTCTCCTGTAAAATGTATGTTGTAATCATCGAAATCTGATTTTTAAAAAAATTTTGGCATAATGTTTTTCAAAAAGCCTATCTGTTAATAATATGTCACCTCTTTAATAGATATAAAAGTGTGAATCTACACATATTAAAATAATTAGAATATTAGAATATAGTTGTATTATTGTACTAGTCTTGTACAAAATTAAACTGTGGGAGATTTAACTTCTATTTTGATTTGATAGTTTTCTCCAAAGTTTGCTTCCTAGTAAAGGACAACTCTTCACCATTCTGTTGAGCCATTTAAGAAGATAATGAAGATACAAAGCATACTTAATTATTTATAACATCCCATCTTGCTCATGAATGCCATTTTCTGGGTATAAGTTAAGAAAAAGTATTTTGGTGCTATCTAGCAGCCCTCTCAGGAGTAACAAATATGGTAAGAAAGCAGAAAATTCTTTTTTCGTTGTACTATTCTGAATCTGAGGTATGAATTCAGAGGAAAGTAACATCATAATAGTTTTCAAATGACAGTATAATTGTTTGAAGTCAAGAAAGGTCCAGAGACTAGAAATACCACATAGTAACTGTAGCAGAATCATTCCATAATAAACATTAGAGATTTAGTTCTTTGTTTCAATCATTTATAGTTTTCTAGAGTTATGAATATTAAAAGCATAAAATGGCATAAAAATTAGCAGACTGCACAGTCAGGATGGATGAAGCAAAAATCATCTCCCATTTGAGTAGAATATGTTGAAAGCAATGAATAACATTTTATTGTCACACATTTAGAATAGACACTACTCTACTAAAGTTTTATTTTGTCTTCTGAGCTACCTGCATTTCTCTCACTAAAATATAAGATTTATTAATAAATAAAAAACCAAAAAAACATATAAATATATAATACACTAAATATGAAAGATTATTAAATTATTTGAAAATATAAACTGTAACTTTTAACCTTTGTAAACATATAAGAAACTACTTTTCCTATATTGACAAATATGTTGACATATAGTTGAGAATACACAAATTAAAATTATTATTTTGTGACCAATTACTGTGGCTCTTTTTGTCTTTCATCACTTTGAATTCTTTAAAAATTTTTCAGGTAACCTCAGATTATTAATTAACTACACCAATATAAAATTTATATAAATATTTAAATTGCAATGGCAAGATTTTTTTAAATTCATTTTTATTGTTAGACTTATTGGGTTGACATCTGTTAACAGGGATTACATAGGTTTCATAAGTTGTAAATTAAATAAAAATATAATCACTGTTGGTATTAAAAAATAGCTTCTCAAAAAATTATAAGACAATGAAATTTTACTCATATAGTCCAAGTGAAGTAATTCTGGGATTTATGTATTTTGAAACATTGGCTAAAGTTCATAAGAGCTAAAAGGATATTAGTTATTATAATTAAATTTAGTTGATCACTTATATTTAAATTTACATATTCCTAAATTCTTTGTGCTGGTAGTAATCTGTTTTCTAACCCATAAGACAAGTATAGGAAAATCCCAGTTGCTTAGACTGTTTTGTAAAAAAATAAAATCTAGTATTGTATATACTTTATTCATATCATATTCTGTGCTGTGATAAAAAATCAGAAAGAACATATCTATCTTTTCAAAATTAATTATTTTTTTAAAAAATTAAGACCTTTTTTTTTAGAGCAGTTTAAAGTTCAAAGCAAAACTAAAGGGAAAATAGAGATTTCCTATATAGTTCCTGCCCCATACATGCATAGTATCCCCCATTGTCAACATTCCCCACCAAAGTGTTCCATGTGTTACAATGATGAACCTATATTAACACATCATAATTATCTGACATCCATAATTTACATTATGGTTCCCTCTTGGTGTTGTACATTCTATGACTTTGGACAAATATACAGAGTTTGGCAGAAGTAACACCTTTTTTAAGTAGTATAGTATAAATGGACGTGTTGTCTTAATAACCTAGTACCCTTTGTGTTCCAGGTTTTATGAACACATGTTCATAAAAAAGGCATGTTATTTGTGCTAGACTCCATATAATAATGTTTATCCATCATTATAGTATCATACAGAGTATTTCACTGCCCTAAAATTTCTTTGTACTTAACCTGTTTACTTATCCTCTGCTACCCCTGGCAACCACTGTTCCTTTTATTCTCACCATAGTTTTGCTTTTTCAAGAATGTCTTACAGTTAGAATTATGCAGCATGTAGTCTACTAAGACTGGCTTCTTGCACTTAGTAATATGCATTTAAGTGATGTCCATGTCTTTTAAGATTTGGTGACTCATTACTTTTTAGTGCTGAATAATATTCCAGTATCTAGATTTACCAGAATTCATTTATCCATTCACTAACTGAAAGATTTCTTGGTTTCCTCCAAGTTTTTCTTCATTACGAGTGAAGCTGCTATGAATATTCATTGTGTGGACATAAGTTTTCAACTCTTTTGGGTAAATACCAAGGAGAGTGATTGCTAGATCATATCATAAGAGTTTTTTTTAGTTTTGTAAGAAACCTCCAAGCTATCTTCCAAAGCAGTTGAACCATTTTTCATTCCCACCAGAAATGAATGAGAACTTGAAAACCTTTGTCCGCAAAGACTTATGTACCCCAATGTTCATTGCAGCGCTGTTCACAGTGGCCAAAACATGGAAACAACCAAAGTGCCCTGCGACAGATGACTGGATAAAGAAGCTGTGGTACATATACACAATGGAATATTACTCAGCTATGAGAAAAGATAAAATATTGCCATTTGCAACAAAATGGATGGACCTGGATATCATCATGCTTAGTGAAATAAGCCAGACAGAAAAAACAAAGAACTGTATGACTTCACTCATATGTGGAATACAAAACTGAAAGCAAAGAAAAAAGAAATGAACAAACAAATAACCCATGGACACAATCAATAGTTTAATGTTTATTTGAGGACGAGTGGGTTAGGGAAGGGAGAAAGGGGAGGGGGTGGGAGAGGAGGGGGGAAAGCTAAATATAAGGTGATGGAAAGAGAAGTCACATTAGGTGGTGAACTTATTATACAATGAGTTGACAATGCACTGTAGAATTGTATATCTGAAACCTATGTAATCCTTGCTAACAGATGTCACCCCAATAAGTCTAACAATAAAAATGAATTAAAAAAAAAAGAAATGAATGAGAATTCCTGTCACTCCTGACATTTGGTATTGTCAGTGTTCTGGATTTTGGTCATTCTAATAGGTGTGCTGTGGTATTTCATTGATGTTTTAATTTGCATTTCCCTGATGACATATTATATGGAGAATCATTTTATATGCTCATTTGCCATCTATATATCTCTTTTGGTGAAATGTTTGTTAAAATCTTTGGTCCATTTTTGTATTCTCACTGTTGAATTTTAAGAATTCTTTGCATACTTTAGTGGGCAGAAGAACTAAACAGACACTTCTCCCATGAGGAAATACAAATGGCCAACAGACATATGAAAAAATGCTCATCCTCATTAGCTATCAGGGAAATGCAAATCAAAACCACAATGAGATACCACCTCACACCTGTGAGAATGGCTATTATCAACAAGACAAGG
>PVJL010015709.1:0-23325 GCA_004026885.1 Lyroderma lyra | reverse complement strand
CCCTCTCCCCTTTCTCCCCTCCTCTCCCACCCCCTCCCCTTTCTCCCCTCCTCTCCCACCCCCTCCCCTTTCTCCCCTTCCTATCCCACTCATCCCCAAATAACATTAAACTATTAATTATGTCCATGGGTTATTTGTTTGTTTCTTCATTTCTTTTCTCTTCGTTGCTTTCAGTTTTATATTCCGCATATGAGTGATGTCATACAGTTCTCTGTTTTTTCTGTCTGGCTTATTTCACTTAGCATGATGATCTCCAGGTCCATCCATTTTGTTACAAATGGCAATATTTCATCTTTTCTTATAGCTGAGTAATATTCCATTGTGTATATGTACCACAGCTCCTTTATCCAGTCATCTGTCGCAGGGCACTTTGGTTGTTTCCATGTTTTGGCCACTGTGAACAGCGCTGCAATGAACATTGGGGTACATAAGTCTGTGGACAAAGGTTTTCAGGTTTTTTGGGTAGATCCCCAGAAGGGGGGTTGCTGGGTCAAATGGTAACTCCATTCCCAATTTTCTGAGGAACCTCCACACTGCCTTCCACAGTGGTTGTACCAGTTTGCACTCCCACCAGCAGTGTACCAGAGTCCCTTTTTCCCCACACCCTCTCCAGCACTTGTTATTCCTTGTCTTGTTGATAACAGCCATTCTCACAGCTGTGAGGTGGTATCTCATTGTGGTTTTGATGTGCATTTCCCTGATAGCTAATGAGGATGAGCATTTTTTCATATGTCTGCTGGCCATTTGTATTTCTTCGTGGGAGAAGTGTCTCTTTAGTTCTTCTGCCCACTTTTCAATTGGGTTGTTTGTTTTTTTGTTGTTAAGTTTTATTAGTTCTTTATATATTTTAGATATTAGACCCTTATCTGATGCACTATTTGCAAATATTTTCTCCTATTCAGTTGGCTGTCTCTTTGCCTTGTTGATGGGTTTTTTTGTTGTTTTTTTGTTTTTGTTTTTGCTGTACGGAAGCTTTTTAGTTTGATATAGACCCATTCATTTATTTTTGCTTTTACTTCCCTTGCCTTTGAGGTCAGGTTCATGAAGTCTTCCTTGAGTCCTAGGTCTATAAGTTTAGTACCAATGTCTTCTTCTATACAGTTTATTGTTGCAGGTCTCATATGAAGGTCTTTACTCCATTTTGAGTTAATTTTTGTATATGGAGAGAGTTCATAGCTCAGGTTCATTCTTTTGCAGATGTTTTTCCAGTTTTCCCAGCACCACCTACTAAAGAGGCTTTTCCCCATTGTATGTTTTTGCTCCTTTATCGAAAATTATTTGTCTATAAATTTGTGGGTTTATTTCTGGGTTTTCAGTTCTATTCCATTGGTCTATATTTCTGTTCTTCTGCCGGTACCAAGCTGTTTTGACTATTGAGGCTTTGTAATATAAATTGAAGTCAGGGAGTGTAATGCCACCTGCCTTATTCTTTTTATGTAGTATTGCTTTGGCAATTTGAGGTCTTTTATGGTTCCATATAAATCTAGTAATTTCTTTTATCTATTTCATGAAAGTATGATTGTGGGATTTTGATGGGTATTGCATTAAATCTGTAGATTGCTTTGGGCAGAATGGCCATTTTAACAATGTTAAGTCTTCCTATCTATGAACAGGGGATATTTTTCCACCTCTTAAAGTCTGTTCCAATTTCTTTCAAAAGTGTCTTATAGTTTTCCATGTATAAGTCTGTCACTTTTTTTGTTAAGTTAATTCCCAGGTATTTCATTCTTTTTGTTGTAATAGCAAAAGGAATTGACTCCCTCATTTCTTTTTCTGAGGATTCATTATTTGTATAAAGGAATGCTGTTGATTTTTGTACATTGATTTTGTATCCTGCAACTTTACTATATTCATTTATTGTTTCTAATAATTTCTTGGTGGAATCTCATTTATTAATGTACCATGTTTTCCCTATTTTACTTTAAGATTTTTACAAGCTTGAGTTATGCCATTTTCATTTTTATAACTTCTGTACTACTGGGCACGTCATTATACATAACACTTGTCCTCTAAATATCAGTTAAGTAAATAAATGGATTTATAAATAAATGAATTGGGTAGTTACATTCTACATGTAGATAGTGACTTATCTAATTCTAATTCCTATGCACACAGTACCTGGTTGTTTTGGCATATGATGATAAGAATACTATTTTTCAAAACATGTACCAGTTTAAAACCAATTTATATAGATCATAGAAAGATACGTTTTTAATTTGAAGTTTTCTTTTTTATTAAAATTTATCTTTAGTAAAATTTGTTTCCAACTACTTATCATCTAATTTACTGAAAGTCACATGGCCTTCATTTTCCAAACTGTATTCAGTTAACACTTTCTTTCCTAAATCAGAATTATGTTTTATAGACCTCTGCAAGATGCTATTCTTTTTACCCATTCTTTCCATGTTCACAGGGGCAGCGTGTCCTCTAGTCTTCTCTGGAGGAAATGGTTTTCATAGAAAACTTCTAGTAGTACTCTCCGTTCTTTAATTTTTTCTCTCCATCAAAGAGAAAAGCTTTTTCTAATTGGTTATAGGAGGAAAGGGGTACCACATACCTACATTTAAGTCTGGGGGTCCAACCTTTTGGCTTCCCTGGGCCACATTGGAAGAAAAATTATCTTGAGACATAAAATACAGTAAAACTAATAATAACTGATGAGCTAAAAAAGGGGTCATCAAAAAATCTCATTATGTTTTAAGAAAGTTTGCAAATCAAAATCATCTTGGGCCAAAAGCTTGATTTAAGGCACGTTGGTGCTTCCCTTTGCAGGGAATCAGATTGCATTGTTTACAGGTTCACCTCTCTGCCTCTTCATCCCTCCCTACCCAGCCTGACTTTTGCATGTGGGGTGACCTTCAGTTTTTAGCTGCTTTATCTATCCATGGGGGAGTAATTTCATGTGTGGGGGCAGAAAAGAGGAGGATGAAGGACATTTTAACAATTCCCAGGAAGTAATCTTCAGTCTAATTTTAATATGTATAAGCTGACACTTAGAGTGTTCTGACACTTATAACTAACTCAGTTGGTTCAGAGCTGGGAGTGCACAGAGGAATGATTGATTAAATTTTCTTAAGCTTTAATAAATGCTGGCAGAGGGGAATACTGGATATTCTGCAGGCAATTAACAGTTTCTGCCATACCTGCATTTAAAAACAAAAACAACTTCTTTTGGACAAAATGTTACATTTGTAGTAAAAAGTAATTTTTTAAAACGTTTTTGGCATATAATTGACACAATTGTAAGATATTAAAATGTAGAACACAATGATTTAACATACATATACATTGTGAAAGAATTCCCCCTGTCAATTTAATTAACACATTTATCACCCTAACAATTTATTTTTGGGGGGAGTGAGAATATTTAAGATCTATTCTCTTAGCGAATTTCAACTTCTACAGTGTTTTGTGCTGTTTAGGTTGGAAAATATATAAAAATAATCAATTGCATTTGGCTGGTTATAAAGGTTCAAACTACAAATATGTATTTAATTTGAACCATATGAAATGACTGATATTTGACTATTTTATTTGTAAAAATAGCAATTTTATAGTCAATTTAATAAAACTCATAAAGAAACTATCAGGAAAGGATTGTAAGAGAAATAGTTTGAAAATGCTTCTTTTTCAACTAGCATGAGAATAGTTTTATATTTTGTAGTAGTAAAAGCACAATTAAGATCTTTCTGCATTCAGTATTATTTAAATGGTATGTTTCTCCATCTGTACTTTGAAAATTATTTCTATTTGGCATGTAAAGTTAGTAATAATATAAATGCATAATTTTATCTAAGTCATTTTTGAGAGAAATACAGGCAGTCAATTAGTTTATTCATAACATCTCCTCCCTTTGCAGGCATAAGAGAGCTGTCTGGATAAAATCCAATCATAAATAGCTCTGTTTTTCATATTACATGGCTGCATACTTTCCAGACAGTCCCTGTATTATGAATATTTTCTTATCACTCCCATTAGTATGCCTGATGTATTACAGTAAACCACTAATGTATTTTAGGCTGAACTGACATGGAATAAACAGATGTTTTGATACAACTTTGGCCCTCATTTATATGGCAATATAACACTATTTTAAAGGCAATGAAATATTTATTTTGGGTATAAACATTTACATATTCAATGACTCATCATTGCTAGAGTCAGGAAACAATGAATATTACAGAGCCATAAAAAATTTATATAAAATTCTGGCTATTCATGAGTATTTAAGTTTAGGAAGCTATAACCTTTCTTAAAAAAAAAAAACTGCTTAGTACAACTTAAGGTATTAAATTTCTGTTCTAATAAATGTAGTAACAAGCTCAGTAGGCTAGATCACCTAAGAGAAACAAAACAACAACAAACTAAGAACAGCAAAGAAAAGTATGAGACTTGAAAAAGAAAAGAAAAACAGGTCCAGTATCAACTGGCTGCCTTGTGTTTCCTGATCTTAGCCTTAACCTAAGAAATATTTCATTAACTATGTAATCCTTGCTAACAGATGTCACCCCAATAAGTCTAACAATAAAAATGAATTTTAAAAAAAAAGAAATATTTCATTAAATTATTTTCTGATTCTATAATAAAAACATTTGTTTCAACATTCAAGATTATTAATAGTCTTATCAGTATTTTTCTCCCTATCAGGCAGTAGGATAGCTGGTAAGTATTTAGGAAATAAAAGGACATGATCCGTGTTCTCTAGAAGTTCTCTCTCTTGGTCTATGGGGAGACACACCCAAATCCGCAGAAACACGCATATCAGCTTTCACCACTATAAATCAGTAGCATTTGAAAGGAGCTATATTGTGATTCTAAATAAAAATTATGAGTACCCCATGTACGAAGTGTGGGTGTGTGGACATTGAGTTTATTTGTTTTCCCTGGTGTGGTAGCAGAGCTGGCTTGCAGCTCCGAGCAGTTCTCATCACATATCGGGGTGCAGACCAAGCCAAACCTAAGGTGAACACGAAATAGTGGCTGCAGGGTCACATTTTTACAAACCTTGAAGAAGAAAATATATAGACTCAAAAATATCTCTAGTTCTGTTGACACCAGATCCTTTGTAAACCTTTCAGGATGTGGAATTGCTAGACTAGTAAAGTAAACTTTCAGCAATCGTCAGATCAGTTTAATTTATAATAGAATGATTCTGAGTTCAATAGGTATTAAGGGACTCCAAGGAAACCTACAGAGCAAAAAGCCTGGACATTTTTAACCTCAAAGACTAATAATAATAATAACAACAACAAAACAGAAAGTAAAAGAATATCAGACCCTTAAAATTAATCTGCAACATAAAAGAATAAAAACAAAATTTTTTATGAAAGGAAACATACTTCAAAATATATAATAGGAAGCAGATTGAATTTTTAACTCATTTAACTTTATTTTATAATATGCTAATTCTATAAAAATGAAGAAATTGCATACATTATGAAATTAAAACACAACCTTAATAAAAATATGATTGAATGGGAAATAAATAGAAAAATAAACTTGGATGAGAAATATAAAGAACCTGAGTCCACCTGGAACCTGTGTAACTTTTTGCTTTTGAATGTCACTCCAATAAATTTAACAATAAAATCTAAAAAGCACACACACACAGAGCCTGAGTCACCTAATAACATAACTGAAGAATTAAAAATAAATAATACAGAAAATGAGCATAATTTCTATTAAAAGGTCAGATAATCAGTTATACAGAGTATATATTACAGAGACTTTACCTAAAAGCAGATTTGGAAAACTTGATTAAAAGTATTAAATAGCAGATGAAAGCTATGAATAATAGAGAACAGCAGCTCACGGCGCAGATCACATGTTGTACCCCAAATGGAGAATAAAGGGAACACAGGAAATAGTGAGTGATAGAATGGCTGAAGCTCTTCCTGTACTGGAAGGAATGTGTGCATGGAGATCAATGTTTTCACTCGAGGCAGGTACCATACATAACTAGTTTAACTTGCCTTTTGAAGTTTTCAAAATTATAGTTCAAAGAAATAATCTTAGACTAATGTAGACAGTTAAAACCAAATCTATCTAAGGAAACAAATGTCAGGTTGACCTCAGCTTCCATTCCCATATTAAATATAAGATCATGGAAAACCTCTGTACGTACTTATCTATTTATTGATAAGTTTATTGGGGTCTCATTAGTTAATACAATTACGTAGCTGTCAAGGGTACAGTTCTACAGCATATCATATCATCTCTACCTTGCACTGTGTGTTCACCACAGAGTCACAGCCCCTTCAGTTACCACAGATTTGACCCCCTTTACCCTCCCCTGCCTCCCCCTCCCGCCTCCCCCTCAGGTGACCGCTAAACAGTTTTCTGTGTCCATGAGTTTTTGTTCATTTGTTGCTGTCAGGTTCTATCCCACATATAAGTGAAATCATGTGGTTCTCGACTTTTTCCGTCTGACTTATTTCACTTGATAGGATACACTCGCTCAGCATCCTTTTAGGCCAAAATAAGCGATAATATGTTAAGTTATTGTCTCATATTTGACAGTAATAAAAGAGACTCTATAGTGTTAGCTGTGGAGATTTTACCAATTTCCTCTTCTTCTTTATAAATCAGATTATTTCACTTGTATTAGCCACAAAAGACAGTTTGCAAGACCATATAAACTATGTCACACATACATTTCTCTTGAAAAGTAAGTTTATTGAAGGTTTATTCTAGGTTGCTTTTGTCGTGGTTGTTTTTCTACAGCTGTCATAACAAATTACCACAAACTTGGTGGCTTAATGCAATGCAAGTTTATTCTCTCAAAGTTCTGGGGGTCAGACATCTAAAATATAGGTGTCAACAGACCTGCTCCCCCTCCAGAGGCTCAGGGAGAATCCTACTGTGTCTTCCAGCTTCTGGTGTCACCAGGAGGTCCCTGTGGCTGTATCTCTCCGTCTCTGTGTCTGTCTGCTTAGGGATTTCTGCTCTACTCATGTCTTCCTCTCTCCTGGTTTTCATAAGAACACTTGCAGTTCCGTTTAAGGAGTACCCACATAACCCAGGATGATCTCCTCTCTCTGTCCTTAATGTAATTACATCTGCAAAGACCCTTTTTCCAAATAAGGTCACAGTTGCAAGTACCAAACCTATCTTTTTCAGGTGTATCATTCAATCCACCACATAAACCAAAAGATGAAGTAAAATAAGTCACTAAAGGAACATTTTGTTTTATAGTTAATGAAAATTTAAAATGTTTCCATAAACATGGGAAAAGGCTGATTGTTATGTAGCCATGACAATGAATAGCATTCAGAATTGTATCTAATCAATCAATAACAGCTAGTAACTGATCAGTCAGTAACAGCTAGTTTCAGTAAACATGCTTCTGTAAGCCAGCCAATCAATGGCAGCCCCTGATTCCTGGAAATCAGCCAATCGGGAACAAACACCAATAAAGTTGCCTTTGACTGCCAGTCCGTGAACAGTATTCTCACCAGAGTGATCACACTTCTAAAGGTGATGTCTCTGCGAGTCCACGACTTTGTGAACTCCAGGCTTCTCTGTATGTGACGGACAATCTTCTCTGTTCAGGGAAACTGTGCCGCATTAGCATAGATCACCCATATTGCAGTTAACAATAAATTCCACTTTGTCTTTTTCTTTCTGGTATCTATTGGGAATCTCATCACCCTTTCACACTACTGTGTTGTTAATAATACCTTTACGTCCTAACTTGCTGATAACGAATCTTTCTTTTTAAAACATTTAATTTTATAGTATTGCATTTAATATTTTTAAACTACCTTTTTCTCTCTCTTTAAATCAAATTGCTTTAGATCTAATAGTATATGTGTTTCTTTAATTACTTTTGCATTTCATGTAAAGAAATATTCTTTTTCTAAAAACAAGGATAGTCTTATTTCTGTGTTTCATGAAGTGAAAGCTTTTAAATTAGGCACACTATTTATTATATTTTTAAAATCCTATATTGTTGGACACATAAACGAGGGAGATCTGTTCTTTAGTTTCATTTTTCCGTGACAGAAATTTTACTTCTAAGATTGTAGAGTTTTTAGTGCAATTAGAATAGAAAAAGATCTCAAGAGTATGTGACCTCTCTGACTTCCCCTCAGAACAGTCTTTAGGACTGTGTTTTTCTTTTCATCAGGGAGAATTCAACTTGTCCTTTTAAGAGGCCTGAGGAGGGGAGGCCTTATTATAATTGCTCCATTGCCTAAAGTTAAAAAAAAATGTTAAGGTACAGCTTATTATGAGGTAGGACCTGAATCATCAAAATGATGATGATGATGACGACGATGACGAGTATGACAGGACGACAAGGATAACAATGACTGCAGTGGTAAAGATGATTTTGTAATATTGACTGATTGATTTTGAAGGAAAGGTCAGCTTTGACTTGCTTTTGAAGAAGTGTCTCTTCAGTCTTCAAAAATATGTCCTATATATCTGGGTGATCTCCTCACATTGCAATAAGTTAACTTTTTACTTTAATAAATTTAGTGCATATGTGTTTCCAAGACATTTTATTCTATTTAATTGCCTATCATGATGAAAGAGGATCTTGGTTTTCAAAACTAAAAATTGTCAAAGAAAGATAACCATACTGTTTCCAAGCAAAAAATTTCATTACTTCATTTTGATCTATACCTTTCTCAATTATACCTTTTATTTTCTCTGGTATAGTTGTTACCTTCAAGGAATTTCCAGGTTCCTTGAAAATGCATTTATTAATATTTTCAGAATACAGAACACTGACTCATAGGTATTGGATACAATTTCACAGAGCACTATTCTGGTTAATAATACACTTAGAGGTTCCTGACGTGTCTTTTGTATGTGTGATCTACTGACAAAAGCTGACAAGCTAAGAGCTCAAAATTTTAATATCTGTCATACTAAAGGGATGAGATCAATAACATTTATTCTAGAACATGACCTAAACTGTGAGGTTAATACTGATATTGATTGAGTAAATCATACCTAATCCAATCCTAATTTTACTAATTCTTTCTAGCTTACTTTTTTTTTGCTCTGGATTCTATCATTTTAGCTATATTGGCCTTTTTTTAAAAATAACATATAACAATATAGTTTCATTAATATTACCAGACATAAAACATAAATAAATGATATGTTTTAACAAGAACACATAATTCAAACTCTCCATTTTTAAAAAAATGTAGATTTTATTAATTTTTTTTTTAAATCTCTGAACATGTACATGGATTCTAATTGAGATAACAGTCATGATTCCATCATACTGCAGAACTTACTATTTGTTATAAGCTACTAAGCTTCAGTAATTTTTTAATTTAAGGAATGACAAGCATTGCCAGTATGTATAAACAGAATCACTCTGGTTTCTCTATTCTTTTCATGAATAGAAGATTCAGCTTTGTTCTTACGTGAGGGTAGAAGAGTGATACTGGTGTGAACTTTCTCAGGGCCAGCTTTTACATTAAATATTTTAATTCCCTTCCATAAAAGGCCCTGAGAAATAGGAAATATTTTATGTGCTATTTCACAAAGATATTAGAAAACTTTACATGGTCAGCCACTCTTTTCCACATGCCATGAGAAGACTAGAGGTCAATTAGTGCTGATTTTTAATCAGAGAGAAAAGGAAGAACATTGGAAGGATAAGGGTAGGGTGGGCCTCTTTGACCCCAGGAGTCAGTTTCTTTTTTTGTTGTTGTTCTAACCACTATGTTAAACCTTTTCAAATTATGTTAAAATTTTTTCTAGAACACTGTCTTTCTGTTTCTTATTCCTTTTCTATAAAACAGAAAATACTAATATTCAATTTGTATAATTACTCTGAGGTTTAAATGATATAATACATGTCAAATGCTTAAAGAGAACATATAACATCATATTTATGTTTACATACATTCATATTTACAATTAGTATTGCTATTTCTACTGCTACTACTACTTTACTGTGACTTGGTTTCAGTCCCTGTGCTAGTCCCTGAGATACTGTAAAAAGCACAAGACATCAGTTTGCACCTTGAGGAGCTCATTGACTATGAGAAAGAGATCTTATAAATCATTAATACATGCTGTAAGAGTCATCTAGAAACATTGCTATGAAAAGACAGTGGAGAAAGTCACTGTAAGTTCTGAAGAGGAAATAAAAACTCCAACGAGGAAACGTCATTTAAACAAGGTCTTAAAGAATGACTGTAAGGTCTTCAATGAGGGAATAGTATATGCAGATGCACAAAAGTGTGAGAAGGCATGATATATTCACAGCACCAGAGACAGTTGATATATCTACAACGTAAAGTTAATGACAGGAAGTGAGCTGTATACATGTGATTGATTTCTTGGTGTCAGAAATCAAATCAATTCTAGCTACTTACAAAAGAAAGGATTTTATTAGAGAAAATAATGTATAATATAATCTCTAGGAGGACTAGGAATGAAGTTCACATTCTATACTAACAGCACGTAAACTGGCAGAAGTTACTGACGGGTGAGTTTGATTCATTTGAAACCTGTGTTTAAAGTTTGCTTGGGAGGTCAATACAGTTTCCTTGAATGAGTCAAGAGTATCATTCACTCCAGAGACAGATGGGTCCTACTTTTTGGGCATATGTCCCCTGGGATCTCCACTGAATGCCTCACATGATCACTAATCACCCTGCACCCTGGCTGGATGGAGATGAACTACCTTCATATTCTGTGCTCTGGGAATTCTTCGGTTTTTACCCTCCATTTGTACTGTACTAGCACTGTAGAGTTTGCTGCTGTAGATATGCAGCCTTTTACTAAGCAGATTCTAAAAGGGACCTTATATAGTTTCTAGAGATACTTTTTCTGAATAACCCCTTTGTTTCTAGAACTCTGTCCCATATTGTCCCATCACTTCAGCTCCATAATGTCCAGTCACCCCTACCTCCAGTTTACATCTATTCAGACCCTGGAAACTCGGGATCTGCATGGATCACTCCTCCCTCGGTCTACCATCCAAAAAATCACTTCCAGGGAGAAAATAAGGGTGTTGTAAGATTCATTTTATTTCTGTCATCTCAAGGTTCACAGTCCTACTTTGTCTTTTGTCAGATCTTTCAACAGATATATTTTGGGGGGTATTTTTCTCAATATCAATAGTTCATAGGGAGGAATAACTATGCTTTTTCTTATTGCCTTATGGCCTAAAGTATAACTTTAGGAAAATATTTTAGCCTGAAGCATGATTTTAGGGAAATACTTTGCATTTTATTTTACCTTAGGTCTGACTAACACATTTCCAGAGCTCATTCCATTGACCATCTGCTTCATGATTTCAGAGAGTGATTAAATTCTGATTTCTCCACTCTAATCTAATAGAAACCCCCTAGGATGGACCCAAAGTATCTATATTCTCAGTAAGCTTTCCTATCCAATTATTAGGCAGAATAATTATTACAAACCCCAAGAATAGCACATAAGTAAGCAAAGATAGGGTTTATAACTTTCCTGTATGTGCCATGTGAGATGTATATAATTATAAAAATGTCAGAGCAATTAATAAACCTACATTTTGACCACCCTAATTGGGAATGCTATAAATGAAAATGTCAGGAGCCTTTTGACTAGATTGCTTATTACAGAGTTTAGATTGTTATAAAATCATCTCTTTTGGAAATGTCATAGCAAACAAACTTTTGCTTCATTGAATTTTCCATCCATTGTGTGAGCTGTGAGGTGTGGTCTAGCATGTTCCCATAATGCTACAAAGAATCATGAGGGAAAAATACATCATGCATCACTGTCTGGTTTACATAAGTTGCCCTGATACTGAGGATGCCATGACAAGAAAGTGAGAGAAAACATTAGGTGTTGCTGACAGGTGACTTTGGGGAGGTGGAGCAACGAGGGAGGGTATTGGTTGACCAAAAGGCAAAGGAAACAGAATCAGGGGACTTTGGAAGCCAGACATTGTTAAGCTTAAACTGTCTGACTGGAGAAGGTCAGAAAGCATCAGAAATAACCTTGCCTGTGTTACATCTGCTTCTAAAACATTTTCAAGTAATATGATGTCATTTCAAATTAAGTGAGATAGATTAGTATTGCCTCATCTCTCCCTTTTAAGAAGGAAGAATAAGCTCGAGTAGAAGAAGAGGAGAATCAGGCTTTCCTGTCTCCCCATATTCCCTTATTCAGAATATTAGTTTATGCCAAAATATGTTTGGGAAATTTTTCAGATGAGTGCCACCTGAAACAATGCTTGCCTGAAATACTGCTTTTCTGTATTAAAAAAAAATGGCTAAATGGCTTTGTAAATGTCTGTCATTTTTCAGAGTCAAATTGTTGCTTAGAAGTGGACAGCTGCAGAGTTAAAGGAAATCATGGTGCTACCCACTTTTTCTTTCTGCCTTTTCAGTTTGAAATGGGGTGTTTTTTCACTTGCTTATTGTGAGGATGAAAAGGTAGAATGAATGGTCTGTTTGTTAATTCAAGCATTTAGAGCTAGTCCGCTGATTTTGCTGAGCACTTGAAAATGACTTCCACACAGCCCTTCTTTTGACCCACTTGAGCCCACCTTCCCTCATATCCATCTGAGGAGCAATTGAATGTGCCGGCCATCCCTCATGAGGTAATTTGCGTAAGGGAATGATTGGATCGTCACCAAACGATCTGTGTGGTTAGGGAATCAATTAAGCATGTGCCACATTTTCCATGAGTCAGCAGCATAGTTTGAAAAGCAGCACAATTTGAAAGCATACAGAGAAGGAGGCTGTAACAGGAGGGCAGTGATTCCTTACCATTTCTTTTTCAGCTTCTCAAGTAAAATAAGTTAATTGCTACATATTTTCATTTTGCTTTAACTTAAATAGACATTGCAGTCAAAATAGATGTCACTCTTTCTTCCACTACATCTCCCTACTTGGACTAGTCATTATTTTTATAATCAAATTTTAATTCTAAAATAGTTTTAGATGTATAAGAAGTTGTAAAGAGAGTCTAAAGAGGCCTACATACCCTGCACTCAGTTTTCCTCATTGTTAACATCTTACAAAACTACTTATCACAACTAATGAACTGATATGGCTACGTTATTGTTAACTAAGTTCCATACCTTCTTTGTGTTTTACTAGTTTTAACCCAATGTCTGTTTTTTGTCCTAGGATTCCCTCCAAGTTATTATTACATTTGGTTCTCATGTGTCCTTAGGCACCTCTAGACTGTGACAATTTTTCAGACTTTCCTGGGTTTTGATGACTTAGTCATTCTTTTTGAACACATGATTAATTGACTGGTCGAGCAAAAGCCAATAAAATAAAATATAATATACATAATAATCCAGCCATGTAATGTGAAAAACGCATTTATGGCTGAATTTTTTCTGGATAGCCCTCATAAAAAGGAAACAAATAAATCAATTTTAAAAAGATTTGAAATCCCCTTGGTTGATCCCTAGTATATTAAAGCTTGGATTTTTGAGAAAATAGACATAATACTGAATTGCCACTTAAAAATGGAATTTTTGGCTATTTTGTACATACGCCCCTTCCCATAGTGGAAAAAGTCTGTAGACACCATTCTTTCCCTTAACATGTGAGTTTTCTGGATCACTACCATTTATATTGTGATTCATCTACAAAGCTTGACCTTGAGAGGTAGTATGTTATTCTGTTTGAGAGTAAGATTTTTATGGAAACGATCAACGAGTGTGATATGCATTCCTGTTAAATGCATACCTCTCTGCCTACTCAGTTGTTGCAGCAACCTCTTGAACCAGGGAAAATATCAAAACATTATAATCAGTCCTTCATTAACATTTATTTGCATTTGACGATCTAATATAATGTTGATATCTTAGTAAGAAATGTTTAAATTGATTTCTGAGCGATGGCAGAGTTGTTTGTATTTTAACTTCATTAGCAAATGTAATTAAGGAGTGTGTATGAAGGTATCTGAGGGTATAATCAAGTAGGGGAAAGGGCCCGGAAGAAAGGGGGTTCAGGCAATAATTGTTATCTCTGCTCATTTCATAGTTTTGTTGTAAGCACATCACAAGAAAAATAAATTCTGAATGCAAATATTGGACACTATAATTTTCTTTAATGTTGAAATTCTTTTTCAAATAGAGAACTAACATGGTCTCACTCTTGTGTTTGGTCCTTTGGCAAAAACATTTCTCTAAATCTTCTTTATTATAAACCTAAAACAAGGTTTCACAGATCAACCTCTGTGCCATCCTGTGGAATTGTGGACAGGGTAAATATTTAGAGACCAAACAGATCTAGGTTCAAGTTCTACTCCAACTATGTAGTAGCTGTTGGTTCATTGTCAACCACTTTGATCCTTTTTAACATCTTAATCCCTAATTGAAAGGTATATAATGACTATTAAAAAGAAAACATATTAAAAGAATGTATCACACAATAATTACTCAAAAATAATTTTTTACTTTCTGTAGGAGAAATAAATTTATTTTATCCAAATACATCCAAAACAAAGTCATATATTTAGTTTAAACTGAAAGGAAATAATTTATTTTCTTTGTCCACTGATGATCTAAACTATGTTATTCTAATAGGCAGATTGTTTATTTAATCTGGTTCCAAGACGTGCATTGTGTACATACAGAAATCTACAATAGGACTTTAAAAATAATTTTTGTAAATATATTTGAACAGATTTCCTTTGTCACCAGAAGCATTACCACTAACAAATGATAAAGACCCAAGAAAGCAAGCATGCATACCCCCTTGCTTGTATTCACAAAGCTCTGGTTTTCATATAACCACTGGTGCATCAATTATAAATGAAATATATCAGTGTTATTGAAGAGTACCTTCTAATGGTCTTTATTACCTAGAAAATTAACTTTTTTTTTCTGTTCTCTATCAACTTTCCATCTCATAGCAACAACTTTCACTTTTCTTTGCAATGAGATATCATTGTGGCAAGAGGTGATGAATGATACTCAGAACTACTCCCTGCAATATTTTTAGAAAGACCATGTGTTCAGCATAGTTTATGTCAAAAGGTACAGACCACAAATCCAGATTTTCTCCATATGCTTGAAGGTCAAACAATGGCAGCAAACACTAAAAGAGAGACACCTCTTGTCATTGCTTCTATTTATGATTCCTCCTTATGAAAATCTCATTTTAGAAAGCTTTTCTGAGAAGTTTTAGAGTAAAAACGTACATGTCATCTGTTTTAAAACATTTTTCAGACATGATATTTGACCTGTTCATTGGAGAAAGTTGTTTGTAAGTCAGGATAAGTTTACTTTTATGTTTTAAGAGAAAAACTCTGAACTGCAACTTCATTTTATTAGTTTAAACAAAATATTTTATCATTTAGTAAAGTCATATCTAACTATAAAATTTTCACACCTCATTTCTGTTTGCCAGTGGCTGCATCGCATTCATATTGTGCATTATTTTGTTAGAACTGTCTACAGCATGTTCAGTCAGAGTCCCCCCTACACACACACACACACACACACACACACACACACACACACACACAGAGAGAGAGAGAGAGAGAGAGAGAGAGAGAGAGAAGGTGCCAAAAATGCATACACATTTTAAGAAAGGAGAAGACTGTATTAAAATTGTAATACTTAATACATACCAATAACAAAAGATGAATACAACTCATCTTTGACTTCTGCAATTACAAGAGGCTCTCAAAGTAGTTAAAGTGGTTACTATCGGTATTTATGTAATACATAATAAAACATAGATAACATCTCTTAAAATATGTATACATTTTTTGGCACCCCTAGTATGTATGTATGTATATGTGTGTGTATATATACGGTTTTTTTCTTTTTAGATATACCAAACAAAAATTGGAAGTGGTGGTACGACAGAAAGTTTCCATAATGTAAAAACTGTAATTTATGCCTATCTCTGGTATGTCATGGAGTCTGACAAAGTGAAAAATTACATGGCTATCCCTTTTATCAGGACTCCAACCCAGATTAAACCCTAAAATATTAATTGATTGAAATTTATAAGGCCAAGTTACTTAAAAAATGAAGACTGGTCTCCCTGCCCAGCTTATTACAACCCTCTATTGAAATCACACAACACCTCAGGATCCACCAAAAGCACTCAGGTAGATCATCGCTCCCAGGCCACCTAGTAGTTTATCATTTTTCACTAACAATGAGAATCCTACATGTATAGAGAAGACAGCTGAATATAGCACTCTAGCTTGTGAGGATAAAAGCCCTCAGTCAAACAGGGTGGGGATTATAGAGAAGAAAGGAGAGGTAAAGAAAGGTATAGGTCAGCAGTGAGAGGATGAAACAAACTACCTATTTTTAAAAGGTGAAGATAGTCTGCAGGAGTTTTGGGTCCACCACTTGCCCTCAAAGTGATAAAGATGTTTTGTTTTTGTTTGTTTGTTTTGTATTTTTGAAATTTCACATTCTCTGACTTTATAGCATACTAACTACTTCTGCCCAAAACATTTCTGGGTCTCAGTCAATTCATTTTTTTCCTGGAGTCCTGTTTCAGTGCATAGATCAACTTGCATCTGTATCTTTTCTTGTTACCTGTTACATGGAAATTTGCTTCCCACTTAACTCATCTCATGAACTTTATTGTCCATTACACATTCCTGCTTCCTGCCTTAGCCATGTCTTGTAAAACCAAGTTAGCATTGTTTTCACATTTTTCAATCCAGAGGGGAAACAAATAAAGACTTAAAGCATTTGTCCCCTGTAGTCTAAAGGGGTAGGAGACATGTCCATGTGGGCTAACAATAAAGGAGAACAGTCTGTACAGTACAGGGATCTGACTGAAACTCAGTAGGGCAAGTCCAGGACACCCTATACATCTAGATAATTCAGATGCATGATAACTGTCTTACTTCTTCTTTATGATCATCAAATACCCTCATGTAGGGCTCAAATAAAATGAGCACGGCTGCACCCCAGGATCCTTGAAACAAGTCTACCAAAGATTTAGAGTATTTCTCCTGGAGTTAGGACTTAACTTCAGTGTCCCCTAATAATCTTGAAATAGCACTTTACTTTTTGTTACCCTATCCCTGTTGTTTTGAATCAGACTGTTATTACCTTTTTGATACTCTCCCTATCAGTCTATCCATATTCTTGTAAAAATAAAGTTTCTTGGTCAAAGTTGTCTTATTGACACAGATCCTTTGTATAAAATTACTCAGGACATACATTAATACAAGCTTGTTTCAAGAAAAATACAGAAATATGTAGATTAAAAAATGAAAGTAGTCCTCCATACAAGTCCACAGTATTTCAATTACTCAAGAGTAACCACTATATACATATTCTGTATATTTCTAGACATTTAAAAAAGATTTAAGTATGTGCATTACCCATACAGATTGCATTGCTGTTGTTTAGAAATTAAATCCTTGCATACTTAAGTAATTTTTTAATATTAAAAGCATATCTTGAATATTTTACTAGTTATGTATATATTTATCTCATTTTCATGTTTCATAATATTCTGTAGCATCAATATCATGCAAACCTTAATTTATGAACCTTTATTTTGTTTTCAAAATTTTGATATTAAAAGTAAAGCTGCAAAGAAGATTCACCATTTCGTTCATGTATTAACATATTGTTAGAACTGACTTATCCAAAGTGAAATTGCCAAATCAATGCACTTGTGCTCTTTATAATTTAGCAAACATTGTTAAATTACAAACCAAAATATTATACCAATTTGAAAATTTACTAATACTAAATTGTAAAGTTCACATATTTTTCTAACATTGAACATTATCAGTCTTTACTTTTCAATACACTTTAATTAATACACTTTAATTAATACACTTTTTAATTAATGCACTTTTTCAATACACTTTAATTTTAATTTTAATTAAAATTAAAGGACAAAAATATGTCTCAGTGTTTCAAAATGCATTTCTGAGAGAGTGATATATGTTTAAACCTTTTTTTCTTCCTTGAATTGTTTGTATGTTTTGCTTGTCATTTTATTGATAAGCAATAAAAAACTTGACACAGTGTTTTTTGTATGAGTAAGAAAGAAGTATATATAAGAAAATACATGTGACATACACATTTATACAAAAGTAATACAAAAAAATTAAACATGAAACTAAAAACATTGGTTACCTACCAGATGGGTGGATTTAGAGTATAAAGAAGGTAGGATGGGAATGGATGGCAGGGATGATGAGAGGGTGGCACTTCTTGAATATACCTTTTTAAATAGCTGTGATTCTTACAATGATAGCGATCTTCTACTTACTCTTCACATATCTGAAAAATATGTAAGATCAATTATGATGTGGAGGTCATATGGAAAATGAACACTAACAAATGAACCTCACTTGTGTTAAAAATAACCACATATATAAATATATAAAATAACCAGCATAGCCACACTGAAGGTAGTGAGAAATATTGAACTAACCTAAGTAACTTTATAAAATAATATATTGAATATCTTGTCTGGATACTGTAAGGCAAAAGACAAAAATAATTATAAATAAATATAATAAATACTGTAATCTACTTAATAAATGTTCCTCAAAAGGGTATGTGTTAGCAAATTTAAACTATTTTATGTGTTTGCCAGAATTGAACAAATATGTAAATATAGTACAGAGAATAACAGCCAGTGTCTTACAATGAGAAAGAAATTATAAATACTGAAAATAAGAAGGCCAAAATGAGCTCTGAGGTGTTAGAGTGGAATCAATAGATGGACATGTTTGTGTGTATTTGTATCCACACATATATTTCTGAGCATTGTCGGCTAAGGTACCGAGAAGCCATGACACATTAATCGCGGTGAGAACACTTACTAACAGCTCATGGTTTCTTGACAACGTTCTCCAGTAAAAGGAACCAGGGCTCCTTGGAGAAGGGGTTAACTGTAAGGCCAGAACTGGGAAAATACAAAACAAGTTGGAAACACCTTCTGAGGTTACAAGATAAAGAAGAGATTTGAAAAAAAAAAAAAAAGGATGGGTCTTGTTGAAACAACATAGAAGCTAGCCTGAACAATTCTGAGCATCAAAATAAATTATGATACAATTGGATTTAAATCATATAAGAAAATATCCATGAGTCAATTCTGGTAAAATTAATCAAATAACTAAATGAACAAGGAACAATACTTCTTCTTTATAGTTGAATTCCAATTAGTAAATGTAAAAGAATGAAGGAAACAGAAAATTACCGATTGGAAAACACTGTGGTAATGAGAAAACATCAAACAAATGCAAACTGAGCGACATTTGACAAAAATAACTGATCAACACTCCTTTAAAAGTTTCAAAGAAAACAACCAACAAAAAACAAACAAAAATTCATGGACACAATTGATAGTTAGGGATAGATGTAGTGGGGGAGGCGGGATGGGGAACTAAATACATAGTGATGGAAAGAGAACTCACACTAGGTGGTGAACTTATTATACTAGTTGATGATGGACTGTAGAATTATATGCCTGGAACCTATGTAATTCTTGCTAAGCAATGTCACCCCAATAAGTCTAACAATAGAAAAAAAAGACTAAAACTTTTATTGACTGTAGGAGATTAAAGAGAAATAACAAATAAATGCAGTGTAGAATTTTGGATAGTATCCTAGCATGGAAAAAAGGATATTGGGGAAACTTGAAATTAAATAAGGTCTTTTGCTCTACTGCTATATATGCTTATATTGACACACTGAACATAAATGTTCTCATTGATATCCCTGGACCCTGAGCTGTTGTGCTAGTGCTACTGTAATAAGAAGACATGAATTGTGCTATGTGACTCATCAATATTTATTGTGATACTGAGCTGGCCCATGTATAAAAATGGAGGTAGATACAATGTTTATATTAGACATGTTAATTTTAAAGATTCAGACGATTTGCTTGAAAGTACTTCATAAATAATAAATCAAAAATCAGTTATTATTGAGGGTTTGAAATAAGATAATCCTTTGAGACAGATATTATTGCTTACTACCTTGATATCTATCCTTTCTCCTCCCCACCCAACCACACAGTTCATCCCAGGTCACCGAGTATATCTCTGATTCTAGAGGTTGAAAATCCCTATAAAGATACGGGTCCATTCTTCTCCAGCATTTCTTGCAGCCAGAGCATGTGCTCATGATACAACTCTGGACAGTGGAAGTGATAAGAAAATCTGCAAAGGAATGGATTACTGGGAAGGTTTTTCTTTCTCAACAGAAAAAAATGGGCAAAAATAGTATGAACCCCACCCCACCCCTCACCTTTTTTTTCTTCCATCTTAAGATGGTGTTGTGTCAGGATGTGACACCTAGAGCTGTGGTTCTCATCTTGCAAATGGGAATGATGGTAGCAAAATGGAACAAAGAATTAAACTAGGGCCCAAAGGCATTAATATTTGATAGCTAGTATCAACCCTCCTACAGCCCTGTGACACTTCATTAATGTAAGAAAATGTATGTTTTTATAGTTTTTAAAAATTAACTATTCTTTTTCTTGCAGTTCAAAACTTCCTACGTGTTGCATGTTTGTACCACATTTTTCATCATGTCTGCCACTGTTTTATGCATTTAATAAATTATGTTTGGTTAGTAATTATTTTATTCTTTTTTGTTTGTTTCTTTTTTTAATTCATTTTTGTTGTTAGACTTATTGGGGTGACATCTGTTAACAAGGATTACATAGGGTTCAGGCATACAGTTCTACAGTGCATTGTCAACTTGACATATAATAAGTTCACCACCTAATGTGAGTTCTCTTTCATTAACCATCACCTTATATTTAGCTTCCCCCCCTCCTCTCCTACCCCCTCCCCTTTCTCCCCTCCCTATCCTACTCATCCCCAAATAAATATTAAACTATGGATTGTGTCCATGGGTTCTTTGTTTCTTCATTTCTTTTTTTTTTTGCTTTCAGTTTTATATTCCGCATATGAGTGAAGTCATACAGTTCTTTGTTTTTTCTGTCTGGCTTATTTCACTAAGCATGATGATCTTCAGGTCCATCCATTTTGTTGCAAATGGCAGTATTTCATCTTTTCTTACAGCTGAGTAATATTCCATTGTGTACATGTACCACAGCTCCTTTATCCAGTCATCTGTCGCAGGGCACTTTGGTTGTTTCCATGTTTTGGCCACTGTGAACAGTGCTGCAATGAACATTGGGGTGCACAAGTCTTTGCGGACAAAGGTTTTTAAGTCTTTTGGGTAGATCCCCAGAAGGGGGATTGCTGGGTCAAATGGTAACTCCATTCCCAATTTTCTGAGGAACCTCCACACTGCCTTCCACAGTGGTTGTACCAGTTTGCACTCCCACCAGCAGTGTACCAGAGTTCCTTTTTCTCCACATCCTCTCCAGCATTTGTTATTCCTTGTCTTGTTGATAACAGCCATTCTCACAGGTGTGAGGTGGTATCTCATTGTGGATTTGATTTGCATTTCCCTGATAGCTAATGAGGATGAGCATGTTTTCATATGTCTGCTGGCCATTTGTATTTGTTCGTGGGAGAAGTGTCTGTTTAGTTCTTCTGCCCACTTTTCAGTTGGGTTGTTTGTTTTTTGTTGTTGTTAAGTCTTATTAGTTCTTTATATATTTTAGATATTAGAACCTTATGTGATGCGTTATTTGCAAATATTTTCTCCCATCCAGTTGGCTGTCTCTTTGCCTTGTTGATGGTTTCTTTTGCTGTGCAGAAGCTTTTTAGTTTGATATAGTCCCATTCATTTATTTTTGCTTTTACTTCCCTTGCCTTTGAGGACAGGTTCATGAAGTCTTCCTTGAGTCCTAGGTCTATAAGTTTAGTACCAATGTCCTCTTCTATACAGTTTATTGTTGCAGGTCTGATATGAAGGTCTTTAATCTATTTTGAGTTAATTTTTGTATATGGAGAGAGTTCACAGCTCAGGTTCATTCTTTTGCATATGTTTTTCCAGTTTTCCCAGCACCACTTACTAAAGAGGCTGTCTTTTCCCCATTGTATGTTTTTTGCTCCTTTATCGAAAATTATTTGCCCATAAATTTGTGGGTTTATTTCTGGATTTTCAGTTCTATTCCATTGGTCTCTATTTCTGTTCTTCTGCCAGTACCAAGCTGTTTTGACTATTGATGCTTTGTAATATAAATTGAAGTCAGGAAGTGTAATGCCACCAGCCTTATTCTTTTTATGTAGTATTGCTTTGGCAATTCGAGGTCTTTTATGGTTCCATATAAATCTAATAATTCTTTTATCTATTTCATGAAAGTATGATTGTGGGATTTTGATGGGTATTGCATTAAATCTGTAGATTGCTTTGGGCAGAATGGCCATTTTAGCAATGATAAGTCTTCCTATCCATGAACAGGGGATATTTTTCCACCTCTTAAAGTCTGTTTCAATTTCTTTCAAAAGTGTCTTATAGTTTTCTGTGTATAAGTCTGTCACATTCTTTGTTAAGTTAATTCCAGGGTATTTCATTCTTTTTGTTGTGATAGCAAAAGGAATTGACTCCCTCATTTCTTTTTCTGAGGATTCATTGTTTATATAAAGGAATGCTGTTGATTTTTGTACATTGATTTTGTATCCTGCAACTTTACTATATTCGTTAATTGTTTCTAATAGTTTCCTGGTGGAATCTTTGGAATTTTTTATATAAAAGATCATGTCATCTGCAAATAGTGACAATTTGACCTCTTCTTTCCCAATTTGGATACCTTTGATTCCTTTCTCTTGTCTGATTGCTGTGACTAGAACTTCCAGTACTATATTAAATAACAGTGGTGACAGGGGGCATCCCGGTCTTGTTCCTGATTTTAGGGGAATAGGTTTCAGCTTTTCCCCATTCAGTATGATGTTAGCCGAGGGTCTCTCATATATGGCCTTCATTATGTTGAGATACATTCCTTCTATATCTATTTTATTTAATGTTTTGATCATAAATGGATGTTGTACCTTGTCGAAAGCCTTTTCTGCATCAATAAATATGACCATATGGTCTTTATCTTTGATTTTGTTTATGTGGTGTATGACATTGATTGATTTTCGTATGTTGAACCATCCTTGTGCTTCCGGGATGAATCCCACTTGATCATGATGTATGATCTTTTTGATGCATTGTCGTATTCTATTTGCTAATATTTTGTTCAGGATTTTTGCATCTGTGTTCATCAGAGATATTGGTCTATAGTTTTCTTTTTTTGTGTTGTCTTTGCCAGGCTTTGGTATTAGAATAATGTTGGCATCATAGAATGAGTTAGGAAGTATTGCTTCCTCTTCAATTTTTTGGAAGAGTCTGAGGAGGATAGGCGTTAATTCTTCTTTGAATGCTTGGTAGAACTCGTTGGTGAAACCATCTGGTCCAGGGCTTTTGCCTTTAGGGAGATTATGGATAGTCATTTCAATCTCATTGCTATTGATTGGTCTATTTAG